>JAQGAP010000109.1:0-68495 GCA_034697805.1 Orchesella bifasciata
GGAGAGCCGTCTCTTACCACATACACCCTGAGAATCACCGATTTACTACATGTCTTATTCCAATGAATCAAACCTTAGCTCTCTCTCTCTCTCAGGCTTCCTTTTCTTGTCAGATGCACTTAAATAATGTAGGTACATAACATGTACCATCATCATCATCTACTCCACATTATGACGATGTGAACGAACATAGTTGAAAAAGTATTTTTTGATGAAAAAAGAAATAAGAAAAAAAGTCATTCCATTTTTAAGATGCCATCGTTCTCTTCACTCTCATTCATGATAATATGATGGGCTATGGTTTTCTACCGTCATCATCATATGGATTTGCTAAATAGCAGCAGTATTCTATGAAATGTGTATAATATAGCAGCATGCCATGCCACTTCTGACTTCAGATGAAAAAGTCCTTTACCTTAGCTCCGCATATTTCACTTGAGTGAGGAGTTTTGTTCATGTATGTTGTTGTGTACCCGCAGTCAGTCGTAGTAGTACGCAAGCCCTCATCATCATCAACAGTCGAGAGTCGGTTTACCTTCTCCTCAGGTGGAAGAAGCAAAAGCGTTTGCGTTTGATGATGATATGATGATGGTGCGCATGCATTGCTGATGGTAATAAAGTAAAGTTCATTTTGAAAAGGAATGTTGTAGCTGCAACAGCTAGCTACTGGTGGTTTGGTTTGCTATCAAAGTCGAACATTATTGCGATTGCCAGTTGCTGCAGTTTTGTGTGATATGACGAGACGGTGTGTGTGGTGCTGCTAACTCCTGTTGATTTCTAAATCTAAATTTGCGATTTTATGAAAGATGAAGAAATGGACGTTCTTGAAGTGAGACAGTGAAGGTTCTTCGCGTAAATGAGTGGAGCTCGTCCCTCACAAAAATCTTTCACAGTGAATGATTGACTAAACTTGATTTGATTCGTTTACCTTGCCAATGGCACTCAAAGGAGATTGTGTGTGAGAGGAGGAGAAGACATAAAAATGTGGCTGCGTAATGAAATTTTTCGCATGCAAATAATGTTTTTAAAAAAGTAGACTGCTTATCCTGCTGGTTTTACAAAATTGAAAAAAAAATTATTGCGAAAGTATATTTTCCTTAACTTGAGAAATTATTGCGATGAACACATCCAACATTGTATGAGATACGAAGTGCAAGTTTGACCGTAGCCGGAAGTGGAAATAATAGAGGAGAGGGTGAAGTTGGTTTTGGAGGTAAACCCCCTCATGCCTCCCCTTTCAAGACTGGAAGAGATGGTTCACACCTGGAACAAGTGGACAATAACCCAAAACGTTTGCCAAAACCCTACCAATTGCCAAATAAAAGTCTTTTGAGTGTGACAAAAAGTGATCCTGGTGGGGGAGTAGGTAGAAGCAGTCCACGAGCTCTAAATCTTTGTGACAAACAGCCCGTGGAACTACAACGTAGAAATAGTGGTAGTGGCTTCCATGGTTCACCCACGTTCTTTCTGGATCAACAACGAAGTAGTGGTGACCGAATATCTGCAAAATCATCGCAGGCTTCAAACGGAATGCAGCAGGTAAAACACTTAAAAAGCAGACAAGCATATTTTGCCAACGAATCGAGTAGTAGAGAAACAAGCAATAAAAAAGAATTAGTATATTTGTGCCAATTTTTCTTCTTTCGGCATTTTCAACTCAAAATGGACAAATTAAAGTTGGAAAGGGGAATACCATGTCGTGCTAATTTAGGTGTGTACGTCACAAAAAAGTTGGAGTAGCCAAATTTAGATGAGATGTGAATCAACCAGAAAAGCCATAACCATATACAACATTTTTTTTGCAAAGTGAAATACTTCTAAGAAAAAAGTTTGCCAAAGAAATTCGCAACAAAAATGTTAAATGAATCTACTTACAAATTCCATGTGTGGGTGGGATCATAATAATGTTTCGTTTCGGGACATTATATTTTCCACCTCATTTGCATATTATATGGCTGACATCAGTTTCATTTATGGGATGGATGATGATACTACAAACTAGATAGTAAAAAACACATTAGCCTCTGTAGTGTGCTCACATGTCATATAACGTCATCGTCTTATGTTGTGTATTTGCATATTATTATGATAGAACGGATGATGAATGTTTGACAGCGACTCAAGTGAACCAGTACATTTTGGTCAATCGATGAAGATGAGTCATGGTCCGTCATGCTTTTCAGCTTTTCACTAAACGCGGACAAGTCCATTTACAAGTTTACAAGACAAGAAGTCTATTACATTGCCCACATATTACATTACATTCCCATTTTAGTCAAGAGCCACGTATTATAGTAGTCCATATTGCACTACGATGGGAGTGCAAAGGAGCACGCACGTAATGTGAGAATGGGAACTTGTGAAAATGTGCAAAACTAAGAAAAAAACCTGCCCTAACCTTTTATTTCCCACCTGTTCGATTCGGCACGGCAATGACTTTACTCTTTAAGGATTGAATTGAATGAAATGAAGGCTAGGGAGCATACAATTATAATTTCCTCTTGGTGATGGAGCTATATAGCTCCTACAGGAGGTAGGCTAGAATTGCGTGAATTAATTATATAGAGGATGTGATGTGATGTCACAATTCAATAAATGGTATTTATAGCCTTGTAATGGTAATTAGTGCTATCTCATCTCATCATCAGGATACTTCACAGACAATATTGCCTTTATTTAGTATAATCAAAGGTGGATATGACTAAATTAAAATTGCAAAGTAATCACAATCAGCTTTCCTTCCCATCCCTTCATGATTAGATGCGGTGCTCATGTTTTAAACACACTTTTTTCTTCTCTTCTCAGGTTGGTCGAAGTGGCAGCGTTCTGAATGGTACCAGTCGAGTTTGTTCTCCTTCGTTGACATTGGACAGTGGTCGCGGCTCCAGTTCCGCTCCCTCAAGTCCTGCTAAAGAAATGAGTCCCGTGCAAATGTCCGGGGGTGCTTCGCTTGGTGTTAGTGGCGGAAGTATGGCTGCCGCAGCTTCTTCAACGACGTCTTCCAGTTCTCAAAACGCTTCGCCAGTCTTTGCCAGAAAGCTTTCGAGACCAATGGAGTACTTATTAGGGCAACAATCCGAGCCCGGATTTGTGCCAGATTCCTCGAACAGTGGAAGTGGAAATTATGCTACGTGTTGCAGTAGTACCAGTGGCAGTGGGGGGAGTAGTGAACCCCCAAGTTTTCATAGTGCCAGTGCGCTCAACTACAATCAAAATATTGTGAATAATAATAATAACAGTGAGAATGGGAATAGTAATCACAATCAGCATCTGAATCATAATCCCTGTTTTTCTTCCGGTGGTGACTCTAATCAATGTGAAATCCTTCAAATTACTGAGGACTACGAGCTGGGTTCTGGTATTCCGAGGAAGGACTCTTTGGAGGAAGAGGTAGAAGCTGTGATGATGATAAGGGGTGGTGGTGGTGGTGATAGTAGTAGTGGTCGTGTGGATAATCGCGAGGATGTGATAAGTGCCAGTGGCGGAGGCTTAGTTCAACCCCAGTTTCTGGTTGGAGGTGATATTATGCAACCAGACTTGGATGTGCCAAATGAGGTGTTTGGGCCTGTGAGCCATGCCGAAATTCTTAACAAAAATTTATCCGCTAATATCAATCTTAACTCCGTGACAGGGAAACAAGGAAGTAAAATAGGTAAGTCGAAAGGAAATTAATCTCAATTTAGCTTGCTTAAAAATTTTCGAGTCCTTATTACGCGTAAGTTAATTGGTTGTTGAAACGCTTCGGCTTTTGTCACTCGCAATAATGATTAACGCCATGTGTAGGACATTTGAGTATGTAGTACGAAATGTACTCAACGAATAACGCTTGCAATTTTGACTCGCAGAAAAAAAATTAGTAACATTTGAAAATACTTCCGGTATTTGGGCCTCGCGACTGACTGTGGGTGCACACACTACGAACTGCTTGTACATAATTTTTTTTCGCTTTATATTTATATCTCATGCTCACTTTTAATTTGGCCAGTTGCACAACTCGGCAAGCTTTTGCATGTATTAATTTGTTCTAATTTTTTGGCAGACACGCCGACGAACAGTAGCATACCCACAAGAGCACGCTCATCAAGCGGTGATGGAAGCAATAGATCAACTCCACTTTCGGCACTCTATGGTACACCACATTGGTGGCCGGAGTCCCCACCTCCGGAGGAACATAACTTTTGCCCCCCTGCTCCTCCTTCCTCGTGTAACGCGACTCCATTGAAAAAGCCATATTTGCTCAACAATCTCACTAATTACGTTGGTGCTACAAGGCTTAAAGGTATACTACTCGTGCTAAAACTCATATATAATATACGTACTTGTACAAAACAAATTAAAAAGTAATTAGTACACACAGGCCACCATATATTGGAGCTATAAATAACATGCGGGCTCAGCATTATTTCTTTCCCCGAATTAACGACCATTATTATTTGAGAAATAATGCTTCAGAGGTGATGAGGAGGGCACACACATTGCATTCATTACCTACTTACTCACCAGCCCGTATGAAACGTGATAACTTTTACGTAAATCGCTTAAGAACTCGTGTAACAATGTTTATTAAGTGGAGGAAGGAACCTAGCTAACAACAACCATTCGAATTTATATGGACTGCGGTTGAAGAGCAGAGTTGAAAAAGTAAAAATGGTGATTGTGCAATTATGCAGTGGCTGAGCACGCATGTATGAATGTATTTCTACGTGTGGATTCAGGAGCGTCTGTCTGTAACCTCTTAAGTTTAGGGAATACCTCCCCCACCACCATCACGAAAAGTTGATCAGATCAGAGGAATTAGAACGGGAAGACATAAACAAAGCAGTAAATAGCAAGATAGCTAAATTATTTGACCAACATTGAGCAAAGTTTTTGCTCTTGCCCTGTTGATTATATTTTTTACCTTGCAAACATTTAGCACGGGTCTCTCTTGTCTGTTTGGTAGTTTACATGATTTAAACCAAGTCATTTCAAATTCATGTAAAAATATGGCACGTGAACAATAAACCATTTGCATTTAATTTTATGTCCTTTCTTTTTTCTAGTTACACTGTCAGTCACAGTATTTATCTCTGTAAGCTACTCTCCCCGCTGTCGGCTCTGATATCGATTTTTTTTGCAAAGCGTCCAATAAGTTATGTTTATTTTGTGTAGAACATAAGACGTAATGCCTATATTTATACACCTTTTCATTATCACCAAACCACCAGCATAGTCTCTATATTCGCCACAAAGTACATAATTTAATTGTGATTAGAGCATGACATTATGTATCAGTGCCAACAAGCGATAGACCCGTATTACTCAAAACCAACAGCAATATAGAATCAGAATCACCACCAAATCTTCTTGTAGCTAACAACGTTAAACGTTACAAACTGTAACTTTTTTCAAAATATAATAATAAAAAGGTATCATATCATGGCGCTTGCTATATTTATGTAATGATAAATGGTCAATGCACTGCCGCTTCTGTAATATAATTTTATGTACTACTACCTTCAAACTTATCTTAGGTTCATAAATTCATAACGTAACGTACTTTATAGTACTTCTACCTCAAACTATGCTTACAATTGCAATGCACAAATATTTTTAATGCACATGCACAGCAGCAGTCTTGGTACGTCGGCTTCAAGTCACACATTCAGCATTCCACCTTCAAGAACGAAGCCCTTTTAGCCCCTTAACACAGTGGCTTACTGATTTTTAGTGAAAAATTGAAATGCACTTTATGCTCACGTTCTTTATCTTCTTACCTTTGCCATTATATTTCTTTTTATTGTTCATTATATATTATGCGTATCGTGTTGTCGATGCTATCATTCCTATCATTAATATGAACGGACACAAATGCATTTTTATATTTAGTAGCTATAAAGTGTACAAAGTATAAAGCATGTGTGTAAGAATGACTTGAGTTAATTGAGCAATAGTTAAAAACACAGTTGGTTGGTAGACCTGCTAGTAATTTTATCTTTATCTCCATTGTCATCGCTCGTGTCACTTTGTTAATTTCTTTGTTCAAGTACGCACATAAAGTTTAGTAATGAATCAGATAGGAGGAGTGCTTTTGGCATGTCAGTACCTATTAAAAATACGGCTCTCTGACATTATCTCTCGGTCGTAGTGAATTTTTTTATTAGGTGCTCTGATACTGATATTATTATATTGTAGTTTGTGACAAGGAAGTTTTTTATTGATTTATTTTAATATTCCCTTGTTGCTCATGTTCATCCTTAGGAAATTCCTGTACCTCATCGCTAACCGATCATGGCAAGGATTTGACCAGTCTGGAGAGCACGCATAGTCAAAAGAGCACGCACACTGCGTCCTCCTCCTCATCCGTACCTGGTATCATCTCCACTAGCTTAACTTCGACAACGGGAGACGGGATGGATGTGAAAAAGTTTACTCCAACAGCTTTCACCATTGACTTTGGTGAGAGTGAAGGTGGTCCTCAGGCTCAAGCTGCTGAAGCTAGGAAAGCAGCAATTGCCGAGCGGTTAAGCAAGTTTGCTCCACGGCATAGGAGAAATCAGAGTCTCACAAAAAGTGAGGATCTTGCTGAGGATTCGTCATCAAATAGAAAAAGTGGAACGAACTCGCTTGGAAGATCCTCTCATCATCAGAAGCAGTCAGGCTTGGGAAATGAGTCATGCACATCAACACCACCACCACCAAAGACTGGATCTCTTCCAAAGAAGCTCTCAGGAGCAAAGCATCCCAGTGGTGGGAGCACAAGTAACAACGACAGTGGACTGAGATCTCTCAGTCCTGAGACGATCAGCAGCACGACGTCATCCTCCTCTCGATCTCGTCCTTTAGCATCAGCAACGGAACCCAGTAAGAATATTAGTGTCAGTACGCCAAAATCTCGTGACAATAATAACCCCAGTTCTGCCCCTACTGCGATGGCAAATAAATCGAGGCTTTCACAACCGAGCAGAAATACCAGTACTGGGAATAATACTGCAGCTGCAAAAAGACTGGGGAAAAGTGAAAAGAAAGCTGCTCCGCTGAATGATTTATCTAAGGAAAGTAGCTCAGTAGTGAACAAAGCAGCTCCTGTTGCCACTCCAGCTCCAGACAAAGAGGATACTGTGAGTGAAGCAGGGACTTATACTGTGGAAAAGGAAGTGCCAGAGGTTGTGTGTGCAAGAGAGAATATCGACGAGGTATTTGGGTTGGCGGCTGTTCCCGGTGATGGTGATGAATTGCCGGAGAAAGAGAATAATTTGAGTGTAAATGATAAAACATTTTGCGCCGAGCCCGGAACCAGAGACTGGGTCAGGGAGTGGGCAGAGTTGGCTGCTCAACAGCATCAGCAAAAACAAAGGCCAGGTGAGAAAAATGCAGTTTCAATTAATTTGTTTCGTGTGATGATATGACATGTAATTTCCCTGCAGATTAGTTGAGTTGTAGTATAGCAGATAAAATATACATGTGCAATTTGTATATAAATGAGTGCATTAATAATGCAGAGGGTGGAGACGACAAAAACATACAGAGGAAACTAATTTAATTAAAACTAAATGCGGTATTTTTTCCCGTCTGTCAACAGAGTTGCCAGAAACGCAGTATTTTCTTCGAGAGACAGAAACTCTCGTCACGGCAATACAGGAACGTGTCTCCAAACACATGAAGTCGGGTGGTGGTAGCGGCGGAGGTGGAAGCCTCCCACATGATAATGGAGGATCGGATTCGGAAGACGAGCCCACCCTCATGTCACCCTCCCATCATTTGAGTAGTCACAGTCCCACCAAGTCTCTAAGTCAGCACAGTACTCCAACGAATACGAACAAGAAGCGACCTCCATCCCGGAGCAGTCCATTCCACCGAGAGTCATCCGTTCTTTCTGATTCCGGGTATGCAATTGGCTATCAGTCGGATAGTTCTAATGACGAGGGCTCCCGTAGCCACGGCATTCCCCCCATCAAAATGAACATGAACAGAGCGTTTAAGTAAGCTCTCTAACTTCCCTAACCAACACACCAAGTGTTTTTGCCCACACTAAGTCTCTTGAGTTTTGTTTTAAAAACCTTTTATATGCACCTAACAGTTTTAATTAAGTTAAGGGTTCAGCTAATTAATCAAAGTTATATTACTATTTTTGGAGCGCCACTCACATTCACCTCATAAAATATTAGCTTTTTCATTATTTTTTTCTTTCATTTGCTCTTAAAAAGTTTTTACGAGTTTTTTTTTTACTGTTGTTACAACCAAAATAAGTAACTTGTTCTTATCCTATTTTTTTTTGTAAACGTGGCATTTGCAGTATACGGAGGGGGCGAGTGGTTGGATATGATTCAGACGGGTACGCCTCTGAGCAACTGCATCTCATGATGAACCACCAGCAGAGCCTGACCGTATCTCTGAATCAGAATGCTCGTGGAATCTCCCCAAAAGCTCAAACAGGCAACAACAATATCAAGTACAACAATGTTGGTCGATGCGCTACAACTGCGGGAGCGACAGCCTCTGTCAATACCAATTCGTCATCACCCCTGTTTGCACGTAATGATGGTGGACGGTTCAGTCTGAGAATGCCCAAGTCGAGAACACCACCAGCTCAGGTACCTAAATTACAAAAAGTACGTGGTTTTTATTTCTGAAAACTAAAACATTTTATGTTTATTGCCTGTGGTGCTATAATCCATGTTTCCTGTCATTTCTATTCAGATGCCACCACCGGCACCTCGACATACGCCGAACGCATATGGAGGACCGAGTGGGGAACCTCATGGACGTAGCATGATGAACGGAAACAAGTCTGATAGCAATAGTCATTCTTCAACAGGCCCGATCGGAAATAAGAGTAAATTGACTCCAAAGGGTGTAAATGGGCCTAATGGAGGCAAAAAGCCAGGAAACAGGAGTAACTCCACACTGACTGCGAAAGAGGTTGAAATGGCGAATTGGAAACGGAGAAAAAATTACGATCCGATGAAGGCAGCTGCTGAAGGAAAGAATAAGACTAAGAAAAGTACAGGTTCTGGGGGTGAGAGTGGAGTGGAGGAAGAAACCAGAGTAGTTCCGTTACCGTTACCTCCTATTACTAGGTAGATAGAGTGTCATAAATTCATTGAACGCATCGTGATTGTGTCCTGTATTTCCACTTATGTAAAATATTGTATTTTTATGCAGTCCGAAAGTGAATCGAAGGGAAGCTATGATGACAAAATCGTTGTCATTCCATCAGGAGAGTTTTAGTCCAAAATGTGTCTCTGAGGATGAGGACATGATTTATATTGTGGACGAAATGGACAGCTCACACTCCAACTCACCAAATCATTTAGGGGGAATGACAAGGTCGTACCATGAGGATGTTATGTATTATGGCATGCCTCATTCAACTCCCATCAGACCTAAAAACAAACTTGAGGTATGAGAAAAACAAAAAAACATCATTTATGAAAGTTTTCATAAAAACTTTATATTGCTCAAAGAAGATTCTTATATGCTTAAATTAAAATGTTTTAGGCATTGGATAATCTGGTGATTGCAACAATCCACAGTCTTTCCAACAAAGTCAGAACCTCGTCAAGGCATCTCCTTGAGAAGCTTCAGTAAGCTGAACGTTACTTGTGTCATTTTAAAATTACATTTGAACCAAACGGTAACACCTTATTCATTCCTACCTTAATGTATACTTCCAGAGTGCAACATGCTAATGATGAAAATGGAGCCCTAATAGAGGAAATGGTATCTCAGCTAAAAGAGCTAGAAGGTCCATCGAACAATGTCTCCTCCCCGAACAAAAGCCCCTCAAGGGAGCTATCAGGCACGCTAAAGAATCTGAAAAAGCTGGAGCAAGTGATTTTAGGTACGTAAAGTGGATTCGTGTTGAATGTAACTTTTCAGATTTGTATCTACTATTTTAAAGCGTACCATTTTCCTGTATTGCAGTGCTGGACAAAGTACTTTGTGACGACTTTGAATCCGACGTCCACGGCTAAATGGATCAGGATCGGGTCGGATGCCCATGTTTTGAATAGTTATTTTTGTAGCATAATAGTCAATCGTACTCCTCGCAGCTTAGAATCTCGTGGCCTGGTTATCAATCATTACGTCGCATCGTATCATGTACCTTATTTCCAAGAAAAAGGGCAAATTCGTATTTATTTTTACGTTGTTTCCAACATCAAGCATAATATACATACATAAACCTATAAGATATAACGGATCTTATCTACTTGTGTTACTAGAGATTTTTCATTGTACTAGTTTAGCTTAAAAATGCATTTTTTCTAGCACATTACATATTAACATATCACGCCAAACTTGATGAATGAATCGATTTGTGTGATTGTATGTTGTTATTAAACAGTTACTTACGCAAAAAGAAGGCGTAGAATATTAATGCTGGTTCATGTCTTCTTTTCATTATTGTATGAAATGAACAAAAGATTCCACACGTAAATACGTACTCACGTGTGTATTGTACTTTACCTGTAATTCGTACCCAAAGATATTTTGCTTGTTTCTGATTAGTTTTACTCAAATGGAGAAATATCTACCTTTGTTTTTTATAATATTAGCTTAAAAATACATGCGTTATCGTATATATTCTCTTTATCCCAGTTATGTAAACTAAAAAAGCACTTTATGCATGATTTGCAGAAAATATATGTATTGATTTACTTGGAACCGTCAAAATAATAACTGTTATAATAAAATTACTGACAGTACTATAGATTGCATACTGACTTGTATTTATTTCCCAAATTGGTTATGACTTGTCAAATCGCATCACGATGAAAAACTTTCAGATTTCCTGGTTTACTTTCTTCATAATAACAAAGGTAATTCTTGGAATTCGTATGTTTCGATTTCAATCTGTCAAGACCGGAATCTTTAATGGACAGATCTGGTTCATGGAATGCATCACGTAAGCAAACAGGTTCTTTCATATAAAAAGGGATTTTCTCGAGAACCGAAGCATTCTTTGCAAAAAGTGGCTAGAGAGGCTTTGTTAGATATTTCCATTTTGTGAGAAACTTTCTTTTAAAACTTTACAAAATGAATTCCCTCCTGAATTTACCCGTTTTCCTAATTTTCCTAGCAAGTTTTTTAAGCCCCGACATACAAGTTTTCTGTGATTCACAGTCAGATACCGAGCCTTGGCAAAAAACTCTTACGCTTGAGTCATATTTGGAAGACCAAGATAGTCCTTCAGCAAATACCAGATTTTTTGGTGGTCGAAATTTTAACACTTCCGAGTGCGCGTTATCCCCTGAAATTCGAGATGAAATAGAAGATTATCGAGAGATTGTGTATAGGATTCTGGAAACCACTTTGACAGGCCAATTCAGAGGGAAGACATTTGATGACTTGGCATACTTTGTGGACAAGTTTGGCCCAAGAGTTTCTGGATCTGATTCACTTGAAGAGTCTATCACATTTTTGGGGCAACTTATGACAGCAGCCGATATGGAAGATGTTCATGAGGAAGAAGCAGTTACCCCCATGTGGCTGCGAGGAAATGAGTCAGCAACCCTGATATCACCACGTCGGCAGTCACTGGATATTCGTGGTCTTGGCTTCTCTGTACCAACACCTGAGGAGGGTATTACTGCGGAAGTTGTTCTTGTTCGGAGTTTCAAAGAGATGCAAACGATGAAAGATAGTGTAAGTTCCCATCATATACAATCAAACATATATTATGCATACAGCTTCTAATCTAATGATATAACTTTTTATATAGCTGGCAGGCAAAATTGTGGTCTATAATTCCAAGACTGGGGAAGGTCCACTTCACTGCATTATTGGAGCTTCAATGGCTGCAAAAATGGGAGCAGTTGCTGCACTTTCCAGATCAGCAACCACATTTTCTCTCTATTCTGTGCATGCCATGGTGCAATTTTACGACGACAAAATTCCCAAGATTCCCGTCGCAGCGATGACACTTGAAGACGCTGACATGATTGAGCGAATGCTTGTCCGTGGTGAAAAGGTCACAATCCACTTGTCCATGTCCAATATTGCATCATCTGAAAGAATGTCAAGAAATGTTATAGGAGATTACAAGGGTCGCGAGTTGCCCCAAGAATACGTCATGCTTGCAGGACACTCTGACAGTTGGGATATGGGCACTGGCGCACTGGACGATGGAATTGGACCAATTTTGGCAATTGAAGTCGTTAACCTCTTCAAATTCCTTAATCTCACTCCAAGACGTACGATTCGTAACGCCTTTTTTACAGGGGAGGAAGCAGGTCTTTTTGGAGCAAGACGATATGTCAGCGACCACCGTTCCGAGTTGGATTCTTATAGCGCCGCTTTAGAAGCTGATTTCGGATGTCTTCGTGCCTCCGGATTACTTTTCAGTGGGTCACCAACGGCTACTTGTATTATTCACGAGATTATGCAGCTGTACGCCGAAATGACAAACGCAACTTCGCTTATACGTGTTGGAGGAGTCCCTACGGATATATATTTGATGAATCGAGGAGGAGTCCCTGGAATCGTGTTAAATGGAGATGATGGAAGATATTTTTGGTATCATCATACAAATGCAGATACAATGACAGCCATGGAACCATCAGCCCTTGATAAATGCCTAGCAGTTTGGGCCAGCACAGCGTATATCATTGCGGACTTGAAGGAGAAACTACCAAGAGATTAACTAATTAATTAATGTATTTAAATTAAATTGATGAACCATTAAACCTTCCAGCTTTATTTAAACAATTGTGTCTTCCGTCCGTACTCAACTTTATAGATCTGCTACATGTTGAAATTAACTTACCTTTTGTGAAAACTTTTAACAGCGTCATTCCGTACCATATTTCTCATTGAATTCATTTGCCATCAAGCTGCATTGACGTGCCGCTAAAAGCACCTAAATCGTTCTTTTTGCGTAAACATCTGTATCTGCAACTGCGTACACATTTTTCTAATGCGTTTGAAATAACAATATCAAATTCATGTTTTGTTTTTCAAAAGAGTAATTTGTACATAATTAGTTAATTAGCGAAATCCCTTGTGCGCAAATTATTGTGATTTCCGACCTCCGTGCTTGTGAAACAAAAATTAATCATTTTTATCGTATTGAAAGTGGTGTACTGAGGAACTTTTAGCTAGTTATTCATTTTGTTATCAAATATTTAAATTGTGAAAGGCCGATCTGGTCTGGTTATCATGGATAATCAACCAACGTCTGCGCTAGAGGAGCAGCTCGCCAGACAAAATGGGATTTTATCCAACTCGTAAGTTTTGAAAAATCCGAATAACTGATAACCGATCGCGAACGTTCTTGTACCATTTAATGTTTGACCAGGACACCACTTTGATTTACAATGTCGTTGAATATTTCAGTAAACTGATTCAGAAACTCCCAGATAAGGGTGCAAAGCTGCGTGATTCAGTAGCCAAGATTGAAGAGGAACTGGTGAAGCGTATGAAAGAAGATGAGCGCAGTCAACGATTGCATGTTGAAGATGTTGAGAAATTGGAGTGGTCTTTGAGAACATGCATGTTGACCTCAACTCCTTCGTCTTCTGGTAATGATCCTCCTAGTAGAATGGATACTGAAGTTGTCCTAGACAGTGACGATGATGAAGATCCTAACTCCCAATCAGAGTCTCAAAATCCCTTGCAAATCATTGCAACGTCGCAAATTACTCAAAGACAGCCAAAGCCGACGTTCCTTTCTTCCCCCGGTGGGACTTATGGACAAGAGGGGGAGATGGATGCATATGTATTCAAGCTTATCGAAAACGATGTGAAATCCGCAGCAGCGCACAGTAGCCATCCCAAATATCTTCCTGGAAAGTCCTTGAAAAGTAGTAAGGGTGAAGCAAGTTCCTCGCCAATGGATACATCTGAGTCCCGCGCAAGTGCCGTTAGTTCCAGTAGTACCAAGCCTCCTAAATGGGATGAATGTTTACTTCCACAAACACATGATCATAAAACTGTAACTCTTTTGTCGATGGAAGAAACGGTCAAAGTTAGCTGTGACCAGTATAAGAAAGCTCTGGTAAGTAAACTAATTAATAACTTAAATGATATGGAGGCAGAAAGTAATGACTTGAGCCTACTTATCGTTGCAGGAACAGGATGGTAAAAATAATGAGAAGAAGACGAAGTACGCTTATGATCGACTAAAAGAGGAAGGGATCCTGAGCAACTATTCTGTAGAAGTGCAAACAACTCGACCTGTACGAACGGATGCCGAAGCAGAAGTCGATGAGTATGAGGAAGATCTCAATGATGATGAATTCTCGGAAGAATCTGAACCTGGCGAAGGCGAAAGTGATCCTGATGAGGCCAGAAATGATCTTTCGAACCTGGTAAATGACAGTTTAAAGCTAGCTTATATGTGATCTGTATATAATAAGTATTGTTATTATAGCTTTATTCGAATAAAGTCAACTATTTTGAAATATAAAATTATACATTTGCAATATCTAATAATTCTCGTATTTCTTAAGTCTAAACAAGTAAGCGATGCCTTTATTTCCACCCACAGCCATGTAACCGCTATTAGGTGTAAAAGCAATTGTCTGCGGTCTGCCGTAGTCCGCGTTGAGGAAAGGAAAGTTTGGAAACACTGTCAATGATGGTGCGTGCACCAGTCTTATAGCATTTTGCTTATCTGTAGATCCCATTGCGAGGATTTCCGAGGTGGAATTGAATTTTAGAGATGAAACGGAAGTCACAAGATTCTGGAGTGATTTTAAGGGGTTAATTTGTACAGCTGAGGGGACATCTTTTTTCTCGTTAAATAGATTATCGTAGACGGATACGATTCCAGAGGTCATTCCAAGAGCAACATTGTTATCTGAGGAGGCTACCTGTGTAGTATATTGCAAACTGATGTCCGTGTACTTGGCACAACAGACTCGGTTTTTCATATCCCAACAAAATATGTCTTGACCATCTATAGACAATTAAATGTAAATAACATTACAACTTCACCATAAACGCGTAACTTTACGTTTGCAAATAAACTTACCCCCAACTGACAACATTTTAGACCCGTCTTTGTTAAATGTTACAGAGCTTACTTCTCCATTCATTTTTAACGTCGTAATGACCTCCTTTGATCGACTGGAATATAAATATATATCACCGTGATGTCCCAATGCTACCAAAACTTGTCCATCAGGACTAGGATAAAGTTTCTACAAATCAAATATAAGATAAATTAAAATTTTTGTACTCTTAAACCATATCTGCCACAAAAAAATGTAGAAATAACTCAACTCACCCTGATAGTTTCTCTTGAATTGATCGAGCAAGGTCTCGTTTTCTTAATTGCTCCCGAGTTCATGTCATAAGTATAAAAATGATTGAATAATCCCGACGAGACATAAAATTCTTGGCCACAAGTGGAAAACGATGCATTGCGAATCTCAAACTTTTCGAATTTGATACTTTGATGGAGAGGATTCTTTGTTCCGTCGACCTGTTGATTTATAAAATAACTTTACCATGATCAACGATAACAAGAAAAATTAAGTAAAACCACTAGAATGGATCACTTACTGTGTAGAGACCAACAACATTAGAATTTCCAGCGACGAGTCCAACATTATGCTTCGGGTGGAAATCAATGCAACGAATTAAACGACCTTCTTCTCTTCCTCTCGCGTTTAAATCAACCACACGAAATATTTCAAAATTTCCTTTCGCCAAAGCAGTTGATTTCTGGTCACTACTTGGCTCTCTGGCGTCGCCGATGTCTTCATCATCATCACTATCATTAGGGTTGTTTTTCTATTCGAAACCATAAGATTTTGCTCCTTCAAGTTTCTTCACTTCACATTACCCAATTTAAAAATAAACCTTACATTCCGACCCGATAAGACTCTGTCCAAATCTGCCCATTTTGGAGTAGGTCCAAATGCCAAATTAAACGTTTGATGGAGTCGGTCTTCATATTTGCTTTGGGGTCTCGCTTCCAAATTAACCCTTCGACTTTTGATGCCCTGCTCATCTCTATAAAAATTAAATTAAAACATAATCAAATTAGAGAGTCAAAAAGGAATTTATGCGTAACAAATGACCGAGATAACATGAAATACCCAAATAGTTATCAAGAATAAAGGTCAACTTACAAGATGTCATCATCAGAATCGTACCAAGCTGGAACGAGCTTACTCTTCAAATCCCCATCTTCTCTTCCATCGTCGTCATGTTGGCTGTCACTGTCAACTTCCATATTATCCATGTCTTCAACAGTTGGCATGATAAAGGTCACGACTTTAAAATACTAATACTTCAACAATTTACACTTTGACAAATATCCACAAAAACTAAATGCACCTGTCCATCTCATAAACAGAACTAATGCCCACTATGCACATGCTTTTATGTCTGTATAAAACTGCCACGGAGAAGACTTATCTCACATGGGGCATCTTGGTACACATGGAAGTGAATCGAACAAAGACATGGCTTCTTCGTATTTCGCTTCATCAATAATTGAAGGTAACTCGGGAAGGACCAATGCCCAATTTTTATTTTATATATATGAATTATAATTAGTGAGTACGTCATTCACATTCAATATTATCGTTACTTCAATAATTAATTTGCCATAAACCCAACTATCATGTAGAAAAATGACAGTTTGAACAAACGCATCGGAACATCTGCGAACAATTGAATGCATGTGATTACGACAATTGTAAAGCGTACTTTTCGAATGAATCTTATGAATCTTGAAATGAGCATTTCTAGTGCTAAAACGCTTCAAGATAGGAAACAGAGCGGAAGAAGGGAAGCCAGGTTACCTAGAGGCTCCTGAGTGGAGTTGACATAATTTCTTGGCCACTGCCAAAAACAGCATGGAACTGAAATTAGAACTCCTTCTAATTATAAGTTCCAAACGTGCTTGTAAAACTATAGCCTTATCTGGTGCATATACATATTATGACAAATGCCACCGGCACAAAAGGTAGTCTCCATCAGCGTGAAAATAACAAACTGGCAAGTTTATATGGCATATCAAAACATTTCCGGCTAGAACTATTCCATCCATATACGTATAGTATATATGGTGAGGTGAATTCTATCGATTTTCAGTTTTTACGACGCCGGTGCACTTGGGCTCACCCTACATCCAGCATTTTGTGCATGCGGCAGTCTTAGGCATGAGAGGAGAACAAATTCAGCATGTGTATAAAAAAGGGATAATTCTGGAATGGCTATGTGAGGCATGGCTGGCTCTTTGCCTCTTCTCTGGGGAAACCAAGTGAATGTAATATGTATGCCAACGCCAAGCCTTGCCTGGCATGCCAGTTTCACCAGAATTTGCTTTCTTAGTGAACATTGAACAACACATAACCCAACCCAGCTTCTGTTTGTTCTTGTATGCTTACACTACTTACATACCTATATAATATGTACGTGTTAGTAGTTAGTTATTGCGAGTGAGTGGGAAAAGTAGAGCTTGTGCGAAAGTCCATGCAAAGTCTCACTAAATAGGGTATACACAAGTAATAGCCAAAGCCAAAATCTTTTTTGTCCTTTCCTCATCCAGCTAACAACGTGGATAGACTCTGTTTCCTCAATATCCCTTCCATTTATGTCCCCTTCCTTTCTGCTTCTCATCTGAATCTGATGCATAGATCCCCTACTCTAACTCCAACAACTGAGCTTCTTTTTTCGTGACTATAATGGTGAGTCATCTACAACGGAGGCTTGATATAGGCTACCCGTTTCTATTCTCTCCAGCGTTTTTTGCTGTACTGGAAAAAACACTCATTGCAGTTGGAACCAGGACATAAGGAGACATACGGTGGCGTGTTCTGAGTGAGCAAACGAAGAAAAGTGTGAATCAGGAGATTGCAACCTTTTCAGTTCCATTCCAGTCTGTCTCTGGATACTTCATATTTGTCTCTCTGTCTCGCTACCACCTTACTTTTTCGTTTTCTTTTCTTTCCGCATCCGGCATTACGTTGCATGGCTAAGCTATAAGCGTAATCCGGAGCACAAACTTATGTAACTATATAAATCTCTGCTATGAGCATCAGCATTGGCCTTCAGTGCAGATGCCGAAATTAACTTTTGGCAAATCTGACGATTGTGCGTTTTCCCAAAAGCCCAAAATACATTTTTTGACTATATTGACTTTTTAACCATTGTGTTATTTACCGGAAATTAGTCATTTTTTTTAAATCCCAAGTTCTGCAAATACTTAAGGGAATAGGCGTAAAATATTCATCTGTGTTGCAGTATACGAACAATATATTATCAGGGTGTGATAACGGTTGGCTGAGCAAGACTGATTTGAGTATCTGATCGGAATATTATCTAAAAGTATAAACCTTTTTTGCAAAAGCAACAACACAAGACTATGCCCAAAAATAGTAAGCCTGTTGGGGTGAAGTGCAACCTTGAAACTGGGTCACCTCGTTGGAACGGTCTATCCCGTGAGCAGCAGAGACACATACCTGTATCTTGACTCTAGGTGTATAGGAAAAAGTCGATAGTGAAAAGGACTTAGGTGTTTGGTGATGAAGAAGCCCTTCTTGTGGGCTCCCTTGCCCGCTCCGAAGGGTTAATTTGATGGAACATTTTTAGCAATAAAAATAAAGTGCTCTGTAGTCATTCCCGTCAGTCAGTGTAGCTGATACTCATTGCAACCTGTGACCTGTTTGAACTCTTTTTTGTATCTTAACATCTCAATTTGAGAAGGCGAGAACCGTAAAATAAGGAAAAGCAAAGGAAGCCACAACCATGTCTTCACATTCCTCCCATCCGAGTCGACCCATCTTCATCACTGGATGTGATGATGATGATTACGTAAGTTTTTCCATTAACTTGTTTTGTTTTTGTTCATGTGGAGCTTTCACTAGTTTTTAGTTGAGTGTGGTCAATTGCTTCACAAGCTTTTATTTCAGAACAGAGCCCTTGCTGGGCTCTTTCATAAATAATTATTGTCTTTGATGGTCTAAAAACGAGTAATTCTATCAGTATGCCATAATGGTACGGTATTTGACCTACATACTGGTTTGCGGTTGGCTTTCATGTCTTAGGGCATTGACAGGTAGGTAGCCTACTTCTTTTTGTAAACAGAAAAGAGAAACGGAAAATGAGAAAAATTATTCCATTTAAAAAGCTTGAATCATGCATCCGACATTTACCTACATACACATAAATATAGTGCTATAGCGTGAATCAACGATGTACGTGCTTATGTTCTTATATACAGCGATAGTGACAAAACAAAAAGGTTGTCTTCCTTTGTCCATGACATGACCATTCAGTCAGCTACTTAAACTAGGCTACTCCTGTCGCAATAACAAAAATACTAAGTATGTAGAGAAGGTCTCCCTGTTTTGTTTCCTTCTCTTTTTACCCAATTCTTTGTCATGTGTTATGACATGCATATGCGGTATTTTTCTACTAGATTGGGAGAAAAATCTAGCAAAATTGAATGCGACAATATAGAAGAAGCATGCATGAAGAGGCGAGGAAAATTGTCGGTACGTAAAATATATAGGTTTAGTATGTTAGCCTAAGTGAAAGTATTGATCCAGCGTTTATATACAAGTCAAAGTACAATTGTACAAAACTCCAACGCGCTTTCTATTCCCAACAGTTTCTATTCCGTGTTTTCTGGCTCGCTTTTTTATCCGTTTCTGGTATTATTATCATACTTTACATGTATATCTATCCAGGTCGAGTTTAGCTGCTGGCTTTTAATCATAAATGCTCACTTTCATACCCAAACTCAACATCTTCTGCGTTGTGCTAGATATACATATAAATTTAACATGAGATGATGATCCTTTTCAAAACAGCTACTCAAATTCATTCTGATTCCTCCAAACGTGTTGCACTGCATCGCAGTTTCAGACAAAAACCTGAAGGAGAAAGCAGAGCGGAGGGTGCAAGCATGACTCTGAATTAATTTCCCTTTGAATTACGTACATACATTTGCATTCCCAACAAAAGTAGCAGATCATGATGAGGGTGGGTGATATGAGTAATCCGGTGAGCAAACATTATCAGCCTTCATCTTTATACTTTACCTAATGTTCAACATTCAACAGTAAAAGCGACTCCAGCATGGCGGAAATCCTTCTCATTAAAATAATGATGAGTCTGATCATTCTCGCCATCTTCATGTAAAACAAAAGTTATAACAACAAAACTAACTTCTTCTTGCGCCACATGTAGCACACAAAATTGATCTTTCTGTCCGCTGAGCAACAACGTCTCGTCTCACAACTTTTTTTTTCTGGAGAATGACAACATGACAATTGAAGTAAGTGGTGCGTGACATGAGTGGTGTAAGAGCTTGGGCAAAAATGGGAAATGATGTTTTTTATGGAATTCTCCGAACGATTTACATTGAACGACTTGTCCAAAAATAAAAAATAAAAGCATAGGTACATGACATGCAGATAGTGTATGAGTATGCACGATTGTGCCCGTCCACATTGAATCGAATTGTTAGCTGTCTATTCCTTCAACTATCACATCATCTCATCTCAACGAATGCTACGAGGACCATGAAAGATAACGACTTTTGAGAATTTGGCACATCGTTCATTAATATGTATTAGCAGAAAATGAAATAAAGAATGAGCAAGAAAATGGGGTACTTGTCCTCTGTTACGCCTTGTTACACACAGAAAAATACGATAAAAATTGGTTTTTCTTGCGTGCTCCTCTTCGTATCCTCCTATCTTTCTTGACTGATGATAATCTGAAGCAGCAGCGCTACTGATTGCGACTAGCTTAATAGCGTTATGTAAATACAGAGGGAAAAGTTACTGGAACACGATTAACCTCCTGGCTGTCATATACTATCGATCGACATTGGAATGTATTCTAGACTGTACTGTTTTTCAACAGTTTAGGGTAGCAGTAGCGAAGCAGAAGGTAAATAAAGATAAAGAATGGATGAAGCTGGAAAAAAGATGCTGAATGAATTGACTCGTGTCATGCAATGACGTGTTCACAAATACACTTGACTTTCAATCATAGAACATACAATACGATTGACAAAAGGAAAAAATGAACAGCAAGCAGCTGAAAATCTTGAAGAGTTTGAGAATCTCGAGTACTTTGGAGAATTAACAAGGTCCATAGGTCATTTTGTCTGTGATAATGGGACTATACCTACAAAATCTCAAGTTTCAAGTACACTTCTCTTTCCTTTACCAAAATAATTTGAGTGGATACGAAGAAAAATGTGAAATCTTAATTTGTCTAGTGTCGCGACCTACATATTTGTAGACGTGGTTTTGTACAGTGGATGCTATTAAATTGCGGCTTGGTTTTATTGCCACTTTATCATAAGTACCTAATAACAAACAGGAAGGTAATGTTTATCCTTTTAATTTTTAATGCTTTCCTGAGTCAGCAACTCGGTTGACATTGGCAGTTGTTTCAAGGAGAAGGAACACTTGAGGAAAACTGATGGAGATTTTATGACGAACTAAAATAGAATTTCTGTGATGCGTTGCTATAAAATAAAGAATGAATTTAAAACTTTAATAGCAAACCCGTGCAAAAAGAAAAGGGGGTACGAATAAAGGTCATTTTGTTTATGCGTTCAGAGGATTTAAAAGTAAAGATCATCAGTACGTGAAAAAACAATGATTTGACAGTTATGCAGCTTCGTAAACACACATTTCTTTCATTCAGCTTTTGGAGTTGATTGTTTGTTTAGACTAAGATGGTATAAATAATCTATTATCCAGCCTCTTAATTTGGATTGTAAAAGTTTATCCAAAATAATTCAATTCATATTTCAACCTATTTGCTCATTTCATCAAGTAGATATGTTAAGCTGTAATGGTACACTTTAAAAAATCTATTCATATTCATGCTACTCCTCCTGTTACCACAAGGCAACAGACTGCAATAGATGTGATCAAGGAGAAATATCACCTGAAGCAAATCACCTGTATCAAAAGCAGTAAATCATCATCATACCTCTTTACAGCAATAGCCAATGATTAATCTCCCTTCTTTTTTGTTCAAGTGTGGAGTGATGTAACGTAACAGTATCATATAAAAGTAGTTGAAGTCATATCGTATCGAATCCACCTGTTCATTCCATGCAACTGGGTGATTTGAATAAATTTTAAAGCTTCTTAGAGCACTGGGTATGAAGATCACGTTGTGTATGAATGAATTTGCATGAAATCTATTATAAGAAGCAATTCATTTTCCATCTTTCTTTATCTTTCATGTGGTTCTCCTTCTTCTTGCCAATATCTCGGGGTAATTAATATCCACCTGTTTGTAATCACAGTCAGGGCGAACCACCGTCATCGGACGGATCGATGAACTTTTTGATGTGCATAATACATACATTTTCTAGCCAAAATGCTCACGTTGACTTTGCCTTGTCTGTTCTTTTGCTTCAAAGGTTACCTTTTCATTCACAATGCAAATCCCTCAACGCAACACCAACCAAATTGTGTGTTGCCACAGTTAGTTTGCCTTGTCTTGTCTTTCATGTCTCGTCCCGATCGGTATTCTTTAACACAATTTGTTGATCATTTAAATTAAGCTGAGTGTAGCCGCAGCCACCTTATTGCTTTGCATAAATGAGACTCTCGAAATAAGATAATTTTTTTTGCAAGTTATTATGGCTCGATATAAATTCACTTTTCATATCGATACCATTACACCACCTATGATTATATATGACTTTTCGTGATGATCAGCATTAATTAACGTTAATTGGAATTGAATGAAACAAACGATGACATCATTGACATCACCTGCACAGTAGTCTACAATAGGACAGTAGAACACCATGAAATACAAGTCATCGATCGGCTAAACAATTTCCCTATCTGGTTCAGACGTCATAAGCTCAGACATACATAATAATTGTGTGCTTATAAATGAATGGTAATCTGATGAGATGATGATAGTACATTATTTACGTGACGGCGGTTTTTCATTTTTTTCTCAGAATCTGCTCTACTTTAGCCAACAACTTTTTTGGGGAGAAAAGTTGTCAATCCACGTTGTCATAAAATGTGTGTATGATGCAGTCGAATCATAAATAAAAAATTACCGAATAACATGTTTTCCTTAGTTTACTGACGTGATATTCACCTGCCCATAATATATATTATTATTAAAATTTTCCTTTCCTTGAGGAGCTTTCTGCCTTTACATTTATCTTCATTTCAAAATGGCAATTAATTCTTCTCAGCACCTCATTTTTTAAAGACCTTCGTGATCTGTATCCTCCCCTTGTGTTAAACATTTAAAGAGTTGTTTTGACAGACCAAGCTTTTATTTGGTGTACACAATTCACTTGGAATAACTTGGCAGACATTCTGGCGTGCAGGATAACAATTGCGCGTAGATAGGTAAATATTTACCACTCTGTTAAATTGGTTATATCGTCGTATGCACGTAGGTAATATGACACACAATATGTTTTCCTAATTGTTGATGAAAATGACGAGTTTCAGACGTCTAGAGTGTATAATAATAATATAGCTGATCCAAAATGTTAAGAATTTTATTGTTTGGAGGTGATAAAACATTTCGCTTTCGGCTTCTATTCGTTGTTTACGCAAATGTACGTACATACCGGTTAAAACCGGCTTGAAGCTCTTGAAACTTTCTCAGTTTTATTGGTTTTAATACATTGCTAATAAACTCAAGTTGGGAATGGATGGATATAATCTGGGTATAATTAGCATGAAAAACAAGATGGTTTTTTGTTGAGCAGGTGGGTTAAGTAGATTCTGCTTGCATCATCATCAATCAGCATGAGTTGCAATTTTCATCTTTGCTCATGAATAGTGTAATCTTATTCGCTTTTCTCCATTTTGTGTATCTAATCTAATATGGCGTAGGTCCAACCGTTATTTGGTTTTGTAATGAAGGCTATTCAGGATACAAATTACCCCTTCAGATGAAAATATGTGCTTGTGTCATTAGTCGTTCCGACTGGGGAGTTTTACTTCTCCAGAGATCGATTTTGGACTGGTCGAATCAGGTTATTAGGATGTTGGAAGTTCTCAAAATAGCATTTGCTTGCTTACACAAGAGCCAAGGTAAAACTGAAATGAATTGAAGTTTTGCTCAAAAGAGACACTGATCATGAGGAAAGAGAAAATGCTGATTTTAGCAACACTCTCGAAAGAAGCTTACGTTTTACAACTAAACTAAACTACAAACGTAAAACTGTGTTATTTCGGAAGCCTTCAGGGTATAAGGTTCGCTCTTATTAACTTTAAGCAGGTAAGAAAATGGCGTTGGAGTAACATCATCGATTTTGGCTTTTATGAGCTCTCTCATTTTCCTTCAGAGTGGCTGGCTTGGCTGTGGCTCATTGTATTGAAATTGAAGAGGACAAGGAGGAAAGCCTGAGTTTAAGATGATTAAAAACATCATCATGTTCCTTTTCATCATCATGCTAAGTATTAAGTTCCGTGTGGAGCGCTTGTCAGAAATAAGATGCTCGAATTTTGTGGAACAGAACAAAGACTAAAGGAATACCTTTATACAAACTTTTCATTTTATTACGTTCTCCAAATTTCGTAATCAAATAGCACCGCACAACTCTATTCTATGTAGATCAGACTTCATTTCATACTGCTCAATTTATCTTCCATGTCAAGCCATGTCGAACAATCAAGCTTTGTAAGGAGAATGTAAAGCACATTCTATTTTCTTGACGTACTTACCTAAAATGAGTTTATGATTTTGGTGAAAACAGGCCACATCCAGAAATTGTTGTGAAAGGGTTTCGCCGTTTCGCCTCCAAATTGGAGAATGAATATGAATGCAAATGAGATACAGGAGCAGCCAGTTTTTGTTGTTGCATGAATGCTTACTAATAATGGGGAGGTGTGCAATGGAGTGAGTTGTTGTGGTCTGGATGACCATGATAGTATTAATTACCTTGTGTGTGAGGCACGTAAACACACAACATACTATTATCATCCCATGTTTTCAACTCAACTTAAAAAGTCGATAAAGCAAGGATGGACCACACTGCATACTAATATTATGAGTAACTCAATTTGCAAACTAGATAAGGGAAACAACAATATCGCCAACAAAGCACTATTATGTGGAGCATCAGATAGTTAGTTGGATGAGCTGCTTTGGCCGACTGGCAGATTGTCATGTTGTCTACTTGTGTATTATGATTTGAACTTAATTATTATAACATGTAATCAATCCACTTTTAGCTATTATGCTCTTTAAAATGTATCCCATTAAAAAAGTTGTTGTTCACATCTTCACATTATTTTCAACTAGGCTGTAACAAACAAACATCCAATTTAGCATTTTCGTTTCATGTCCATATATCCACTTGTATGTCAGTTCAGCTGAATTTGTGATAGTCTAAATTGAGAATGCTGGTAGGTGAGAAAGCATGCATGGTTGGTTTGGCTTTGTCATATCTACATATAAGTTCATTTGCGTAATGTAATGAAATGCGATGAAATGAAGTAAGTGCTCTGACAATGAGTGTGGTTTAGTTTGCGTTTCGTTTTGTCTGCCACCAACATAATCCCATTTCCGATGATCATTATGCCATGAGCTGTAGCAGGAGCATCTCTATCTCGTCAACTTTGCTCTTTGCATTTTCTCCGTTTCTCTCATTTTCCTTTTACATCCTACGTAAAGTACTTTCTTATGTAATGTAATGTGATGTGCTTTTTCGGAAGAGTTGGATTGGAGTGAAAATGAGAATGCAAAAGTGACTACCAAACTATTATCAAGTAGGATCAAGAAAAGCTCAGTTATCACATCACTATCAGATGCTATTTCATTAGAGCCACCCACCAAAGTGTAGATTGGCACAACTATTTCAACTCCAACTCTGTTTCATCAGCTCTTCTTTCATTCTTCGAAAGAAGATGGAGAAGAAAGGGAAAACTTTTTAATTTGAGACTTTCAACTTCAGATTTGTACATCAAGCACGAAACACAATACTCCTATTTCCATCAGCTAAAGGCAACTTTGCCCTTCTCTCTTTGTCTTTTGAATAGACATGCGAATCGCCCGTGATTTCGTTCAGGTGGCTGTGCGCTACTCACGTTTTGCTCATAAAAGGCTTTGCAAAGAAAGAAACAATTTCGCTCTAGTTTGGAAGAACACTGGCTTTCATTGTCCTTCGCAAATAGAGTTACGATGTAATCAAACTACAAAGTAATTGTCTCATTCATATAGGACAAATATCTGTTGCGCATTCATTCGCTGCAAAGCACGCAGCTTCATTAAAAATAAAAATGTGGAGCATATTAGTTGGCAGCCGAAACAGAGAGAGTCACTGTTGGAAAAGTAATAATGGAGTTATTTCGGTTACTAACTTGTATTACATGATATGAAATGTAGTTGGGATTGAGAATAATGAGATTCTTGTATAATTGGAGGAGGAAGGTGTGCAGAGGCCGAGTACTTCAACTGGATATCCTGCTGAGCTCATCTTGTTTCAAACCGTTTCATACTGGGTTATTACAACCCACGTAACATTTACCGTCACCCATCATACTAGCCTTGTGGTACTTATACTACTGCTGACATTCGAAAATGAATCTTGTTTTTCCAACCAAGATAATCTCATAATGTGCTGTTGTGTTTTCACTCATTTTCCTCTTATTGCGATTGAGTGAACTCATGTTCATCTTGTTTAAGTATTAAGTAAAGCCATTACGCATTTTTTGCAATTTGTCTCAACTGCAAAGCTATCATGTTACATGGCGAGAAAAAAACAGTGAATTGCAAGCAAACTGTTTTAGCACGAGTGTAGTATGTACTTGAATTGATAATTCGATTACATGATTGTATCAAATTACATTTTGCATGTTGAAGAGTCAAAAGCGAGCAAACATAATAATATGAGACATTATTTTTTTGCAATGAAGCATAAAATTGAGGAAATAATATTGTTCTGTCATACATGTACCGAGATTTTGATATACACACACTTCAAATCAACTACATCATCATCACATCACCAAACAGTTAAGTTGCACACATCAAAATCTCAACTACATACACTTTGTGGACTTGATTCGTTGTTGGTACGTAAATACGTACATAAATTTTACGTATCTTGAAAATCTGGTTTATTTATTGAACTTTGCTTTTTCGGCTCATCATCATTGAAACTGAGAGGCTCATTGCTCTTTTAGGTTCGGGCTTTAGTTGAGAGTGGAGAGTCGTATTAACTGTATGTCCTGTACATTATTACATTACGTACTTCTGATGACCATACTTCAAACTTCAAAGTAAACTGCTGCTGCTGATTCTTATCTTGACCAGGAGCAAATAAAAAAAGTGTTTTGTTATGCATACGAAAATGTGGTACATTCGATTCAGCAGACCTGATTTTCATTTTAAATTGAGTTCTGCTGGGGAAAAGGGTGAGGCTAGAGCTAAAAGTGCAAATCGTGTGCGCCCATGCCGTTAGGGACACTAGTGTCCGGTACGATAACTTGTGTTTAGTCAACTTTTCTAGCTAACTCGACAAAGTCTCTTATAATATTATGTATATAGAAAAGAAACACATGTATATTGCATTCACACAAGCCCCAACACGATTTACATTGGACTAGGCAAAACCTTTGAAGAGTAAGCAGCTGCAAGCGAATGTAAACCAAACGGTAACTTTATGTCTTTTTTACACAACAAAAACTATTCTTCTTCTCCCCAAGTATGAAAACTATCATCACATTCATCACATTCACATCATACCACCAAGAAAAAGTAATATCGTAAACTTTGCAATGATGAAAGAAAAAAGTTTTAATAGTTAATAGTTAAGGGAAGCCCAACTACTATATGGTATTATGTGTGAGTAACTTTAAGCAGCAAGCAAGTGTAGCATCAGATTTCAGCTCATTTTTTGGGTTTACTGGCATTCACCTTGAATTTTCCCTTCATTCATGTTTAGCGAAAAAGTTATTTCGAGCCCTGGAAAGTTTCTACTCTAAATTAGTTAGGCTTTTATTATTACAGAAAACATGCTATGGCATTTCACTGACTTGTGCTGTTTGCTTTGCTCCACTTGGCTGGTTATGGTTGTATATGTTTATATAGGGATGTATACGGTGCGGTACGGTATTTTTGCAGGGTATTGCGAGAGAGCAGAAAAGTCGATAAAAAGTGGTGCAGTGTAATCTAAAATGAACATGCCTGGTATCACAAGCCCATAGATTGATAATTAGGCTTTATGAGCCATACTTTGATTTAGTACTTTGCTTTGCAACTCCATCTGATTCTAATCCAGTAACGCCCAGAATTACAATCACTTTACTTTGCTACTGAAGTCGAAAACTGGTGAAGCTCTACTAACGAAAAAAGCGTTGTTGAACTAAAGTCAAATTTGAATTTTTAGTTTCTACTTTTTGTGGTGTGATGTAAATACTTAAAGCATAATATAAGCGTTTGCTATGCCTCTGATCTGATGTGACGGGCAATATAGAATGATTTGAGGCTGATAACGATGTGATCAAGTAACAACATAATCACTATAACTTACAAATTAACACACTTAGGCATTATGTTGTAGGTATGTTGTTCACAACTCAATTGTGCCATCGCAATGAAGTGCAAACATTTTATTCATTTTTTGGCATGCAGAACTGTGCATGTCAATTGTCGGTCGGTGTCATAGTCATGTGTGCCGTGTCGGGCGGACGGATATATGAACCTCTGCCAAAACTAGCTAGAGTTTCAGTTTTTACTGGCTTACTTTCGATGTTAGTTAGTAATGCCTCATTTCTCCTGCCACCGATCGTGAGTATCTAGATTTATATAGCTTGAGCGCTACAACGACTAACTCGTTTTAACTGGCTTTGTTCCACTCTTAGCAAAGGTGATCTTCATTGTCAGCGAGCCTCAACAAGCAAATTGCATTTGTTTATAGTTACGATCCTCGAAGATGCAAGTTTTTGCACAATAAAACAATACTCAATCACGATGACTTGTGATGTGATAATAATATGCAGTTCTTATGCACAAATGCAGATAAAAAAGGTGACACGCATTACATTACTATATAAGGTGAATAAATAATCAATGGCAAAGTCATAAAAAAGAATGAGTAAGTGAGTATATGAATCTATTATTACGAGCCGAGGAAGGATCCACCCAAGTTCAGAAATTGAACAATGAACTCAATGAGCCATCTTCCTCTTCTTGTAATGCAATGGAATGGAATGAGCTTATTGTCGAAGGCTATTCCTTTCAGATTATATTACTGGGCAGATACCTTGTATATTGCAATTTGTATGCCGAAAGAAATGATAGGTTTCACAAAGTTGTGCATAAAAATACAGCGAGAACAAAACCCGTTTTTCATGCCACAGAAGATCATACGAATGAAAAGTTATTTGATGGGTTCACAAACAAATAGTATCGACATCTACAACCCAACATCAATGATTGAAACAGAGAGGAAATGAGAAAAGGAAAATGGGTAGTGAATGGCAATAATCTGGCTTCTTTTCCTTTTATCTTATAAAACACAGCAGCTTACATGTGTACTATCAACTATGTACATACTTTGTTTGATCGCATGTGCATTCAATTCGTCAGCGTCAGCCAGTTCCTAAGTATTTGTTTTGTCGTTCTAGGGATATAAGCTGGTGACGTGACGTGCGCTGCGTTGCACTGACTTATTTTCTTGGACATAAAAGTTTGCAAATCAAATACAAATGAGTCAGAACAGCAATGCCTTATCTTATTATTCTTTTTTCATGCAAATCATTCTCCTATTGACAATACGAAACACAGGATTATGGTTATGGCTTAGCATCATCATCTAGTATCAACAAAAAATGCACCAACTTGTCTCGCTTTTGCTCGTATCCATTCTTTTGTAATCTTTTGTACACTTTTCTTTTCATGAAGATACTGCTTGTGCTTATCCACAAAAAATAGTACAAAATACAAAGTACAATATCAATTTGGGAAAAAGTATTTATTTGTCAAATGTACTCATATCATATCCAGATCTCTTGGGTGGCGTAATGCGGTTTTTACGGCACTCGCTGTGGTTTGGCTTCTATAACCTAAAACTTGGTAAACTACTATGTCTCAGGTCTCAGCCCTTTTATTGTCAGATGTTTGAAAAAACGACATTTCGTAACTGTATTTGACTTTTCGTGACAGCCCTAGCCCAACAGAATTGGGAAACTGGTGCAAAGTAAGTAGTTGTGTTTAAAGTGCTCCCATCCCATTCCATCACTCTCTCTCTCAACGCTCCAATACGTCCAACATCCTTTTCTTTTTTTACAAAATGATGTAATACCTAAAGCACCAGAGACAGGACAAGGACAGAAATTTTGTATAGATTCTCAAGTTCTTCTTCAACATCTGTCCTACAGGCATCACGATGAGAAGAGCATCTTTCCCGCAGCGAAATGTTAAATGACTCAAAACCGGGTTGAGAAGTAAGTAGTGCAAAATAAGTTGTGACCTAACAGACAGCGCGTTGTGTCATAGTCATACGGATAAATACATCACTATCAATTTGGGCACGGGTGCAAAACCGGAAGAGCTTTTGCCGCAGCCAGGGTATATCTCGGTCTTAAGCAATATTTCTCATATAGTTCACTTCTTCCACACTCTGCTCCACTCACCAAACCACGATAAACATTTAAGTCATCAGCGAGAAAGTCGTAGAAGTAGTCATTTCAACAGATTTAACAACTATGTCATATCATATTTTTGTAGAGTGTTCTTCCTGGCTTATGGGGTGCTTGTGCTTGTCCCATTTTTGTCGTTCCTTATCTCGCATGATTTTCGTTACAAAATATGGCTCTACATTGTGCGTAATATTTGGTTCCTCTCGAGAAACATGTGAGTACAGTAAAAAACTGTTAATTTCATTTCTCACGTAGCGCACCACACCACATGTGCATGTATATTACTCACTATTACTACTAGTCCACATTTTTCTAATTAATATGGTATAGCCCCTAAAAAAACCTCGTCATTTCAAATCCTGAGTACTGTGTGTTCAATATGACCATAATGTATTACGTATGCATATTAAGTAAGCACATTATAGAAAACTATATTATATTAGAGCAGAGCAGTGTGTATGAAACAAATTACTGAAGAAAAAACTGACAGGAGAAGAAGGCCCAACCAAAGCCAAGATTGAAGACGAGCTTTCGTGAAAATTCGTATCGTCATCCTCGTCACAAAAGAGGCAGGCAAATGATTTGCTACCAACAAAACTTATTCTCACTGTGCATCAAGCTCCACATGCATAATATGTTTGTAGCCTGTATGAATTATGTCGTTTTTTTCACGTTCCTACACATTGAAACTGACTAACTGCATTATATTGAAACTACTACTACTACTACTCCTTCTTCTGCATATCGATAGAGTCCTAAAGTCCTACGGAGTGGATGTATATTTTGTGCATTGCATTACTTTGGTTTCTTTTGACTACAGGCATATGTTCGAGTCTATTATATCGTGTTATGAGAGAGCGGAGATTAGTTATGCCTTTTCTTGTGCGATCCCATCATCATCGTATCGTGATGAGGCATTCGGCAAGAGTAAGTTTTTGTTGGCCCTTCTTCATCTTTTCTTTTTGAAGAAAGGAAAAAGAGATGTTGGCTCCTGTTATGATGGTTTTGTAGCACTCTTTCAAATTCAGTTGCATATTCACATCATCAAGAGCAACATCAGTAACACCAACACCACTGGTTCTTTAAAAGAAGAAAAAAAAAGAGATTCATTTTCTTTTTGTGTTCGTCTTCCTTCATTAAAAAGCTTTTTTTGTGGAAGAGCAAGAGTGAAGAATGCGCTGAATATATTGATTGTGTGCTGGCAACTCAGTTAAAGGTTGGGAGATTGATGTTGCTCAATTGGATGCATTGACTATGTTCATATCAGTCAAATTCATCTGCCCATCTCATGTCAGTCGGCTATTGATTGTGCTCAAGTGATCATCATCATCGACTTCTTATTACTCAAGCTCCATCCATATTAACATTCACTTGCATCACGTAACACATCATCATCCCATTTTCAACATCAAATCACACACAGCCTCTTGCCCGGAAAAAGAGTGAGTGAACCAACACATTTGTTGCGGTGCTGAATTCAGTGAATTTTAAAAACGTTCTTCTATTTTCACCTGTCGGTTCTTTAATTTATTTACGCCTTCCCATATTGCGTCAGCCTTTCCGCATAATATATGCAAATCAAGTACTAAACAAACAGGATGTTTTGTCCGCCCGAACGTGCTTTTATGTGACCAACAACTCAGTTCAGTTATCAAGTGGTGTGTACTAAAACGGCGGAAAGCAGAGCAAGGTCAATTTTGCAATTTTGTTCCCATCTTTTCTGCTCGCGTTCTGGCTGAATAAGTAGGAAAATACCCATCTTCGTATCAAAACGGCATCAGGGATAACTGCGGCTTACCAACAACATCTTCTTTCCTTTTGTTGCTCAGCAAAAGGAAATGGAGACGGAGTTAGCTGAACAGAAGGGAGATTGTGTGAAAACGGAGGCTGCTTCCTCTTAGGTAATCATCATCCTCATCATCATGAAAGCGAAATGGAAAAAGTATATGAAATATGCATGGTAGTTCCATGATGCGGTATATAGGTACACAAAGTGGCTCGGATAATTCTTCTGAAACATTTTAGCACTTCCAAGAATCACTAAAGAGGAATAATCTTGTTAGATTCAATTTACAATTCCAAAGAACCGAACGATGATTTAAACGAGAAAAAAGAGTTGGTTGGTTTTGGTTCTCGGAGATTCTCAAGCTAAGCTTGTTTGTGTGTCAAGCAGTTTGCATTTCGGCATGTAAAAAGATGCAAGGTTGGCTTTGGTGTGATTATCCTACTGACTGGGGGAATGTAATAATTTTGAAGGTCTTTTTTGTCGGTACCTAGAAAAGCTTCTCCAGAGATCTTCTCAATAGGGATCATTTTTGCAATAAAGGTGTGCATATGGGAGGAGAAGGAAAGGTATCATCATCATCATCATAATGGTTTTCAAACATCACTTTCATTCCTTCACAATTTCACTTTCAACTTTCCATGAGACATTTATTTTCCAATAGAATTCTTCTTCTTTTTTCCAGTGAAATGACAGCTTAAGGTTACACGTTAGGATTTTTTTCTCGTTCCTGTCTTGTTTGGCAATTTGATGAATTCGCTGGAAGCTAGGTATAGCACACCTGCTGTTTGTTTGCATGAAATGAAAGTGTTTTCAAAGTATCGCAGGACCCAATCTCAAGTTACACAACCAAATTTCATAACTGTGTTGGACACATATGTTTATAGAATGTATTAAGGTACTTACTTGGTTTTCTGACACTGTATTCTTCTTTTCTCAACTGATTTGTTTGCCTTCTCTCCCAGATGCGCTTCATAAAACCCTACTATTATATGTACTGTTTACCATGCTCATGGGTAGCTGAAAGTGAGTGAGAAAGAAACCAAGTTTTCCATTGGGAAAATTTCCATTTCTTCTTTTTGTGTACCTTTCCGTTCTGTAAATATGTATACAGCTTCGGCTTTCGCGAGAATATTATAATACAGTCGCAAGAACACAAACAACAAAGGAGGAGAACCTTTTTACTGTATTATGTATATAATGATCCTTAAGGCTTATTTGCCACTTGTTCCAATACCACCCTGTGTAGACTATACCCACACACATTTTGGGTAGATCAGGTACAATATGAGATGTATGTTTGGTTTGGATTCATCTCATATTCATGTACCTTATATATAACTAAATTACATGCACCTTTTTTTTGTTATCTTGTTGAACATGACCTTCAATTTAAACACACAAAAAGTGAAATTGAAATGTCCCTGGAATACGATACGATGCTTTATACAAACACTTTCCTCTTACACAAAATGCGTTTTTTGTTGAAGCAATTTCCATATAAAACAGTACCGGTCGTACTTTAGGTATTATGAAGCTTTGGGATTTATTTGAACATTCGTAATTCAGGATGGATTTAGCGTCTTCCTCGTATAAATTATAAAAGACACGGATTATGGCATGTAGAATATCTGGTCGGTGAATGCGGAACGATCTAGGTAGGGATAGGGCAAAGTGAAAACAGTCTTTTTTAGAAAGCAGCAAATCTTTCCATTTACTTTGTGATTGGTATTTCCGTAGAGAGAGTAGCAAGGTGGACTGAAAGTAGATGTAGATGTAGGTTGAGTTGAAGGTCAAAAGAAATACGGTAGGTTGTGTAGTCGAGGAAAGCCCCGAATAGGTGACAAATAACATGGCATGTGTATTGCGCTCAGGAACGAGCAAATACATGAAAATTCCGCATTCCTTTACTAAATGCATATTTATGATGCGTTTTAGTAGGCAATCAGGTTCTGGTCCTGTGTTAGAGATGGTTTGACAATCAATTTAGTTTACGATACGCACGGAACAAACAGGTACATACAACCTCCTCAGCCATCAGTCAAATCCATTAGGATAAGGTTGATAAAAATAAACTGGGTAATTGTGCTTGTTATTCGATTTAAGTAAGTACTCCCATTAAATATAAATACATACTAGCTCATTTATATCATGATATGCAGACCGTTTATCGATACTTATCACGATTCTCCAAAAAAATACATGGATTTTTACTCGGTACTACTACATGGACACTACACTTCCGTACAATCCTTACTTACTATATATTATCTACACAACATTTCCCAGTAATATAAACTTTAGTTCATTACTATTCAAATGTAAGTATATCATCATTTTTGTGTCGCCTTAAATACATATCGTCAGGTTGTTTCCAAACGTATTTATATATACCCCAGTCGAAGTTGTGAAATAGTTAAGTTATCACATCATAGTTATCATTGAGCAACTACTGTTGTGCATCAAGTTCCTATGATGCTCATTTTGCAATTTCCTATAATAACCCATTAGTAAATGCAAACGAAGTTAGTGTCTCAAATGGCGAGCGTCAGTCATCGTATTTTTTAACCACCTCACTCCGCATCAAAATCATAATCAATCACTCATCATTATAGATTGAAAGCATCATCCATTTATGTTAATAATATGATAATGTGAAACAACATCAAAGTAAATACGTACGTATTTTTGGATCCCTTGGCTAGTAGTTCTTGGTCAATCAAAATGGGATACATTTCTGCTAATTGAGATTTGATAGTGATGATGATGATGAGGTGATGATTTTGAGAAATCCCATCAACTCATAACATGAGTCAGAATCAGACTCTTGCGCAGGCAGATGTGATCTATCTGTATCATATACGACGTCGGCAAGTATCCTTTGCGATCTGTATCTCATTCAGCATGAACGAGTTCGTTGATGGCCACACACACGTGCTTTCAGCTAAAGGATGATGTTGAAGTTGAAGCTGGAAATATACATAAAAGCACTATGCATATTTTTTGAGAATCTTTGAGAACAACCGAGACTGACAAACCAACTCTATTTTTATCCGACCACGTACTTAAATGGGATGAATGAATGAATTCTTTTTGTTTTTCGTGTCAAACAATCAATCAACTTAAGTCCTTTTTGTTTGCAGGTGCCCACGGATTTTTGTGTTCAAGTTTCTTTCTGACTTTTTGTTTTGGCGAAACACATGCTTCCATTTGTCACTTGAAGAAACGTCAAATTGTGCATGTCACGTGCTAGGTTAATTATTGTTAATTAAGTGCGATTGTTTTGAACGTGTTTGTTTATCCATTATCGTTTTGTTCACTCTTCGCTTTGCCGTTGGCTGTCGAACCATTTTAATTTACAATGGGAGCTAGCAAACTTTTGAAGAATCGGAGGAGTAGAGTAAGTTCACATTTTACGTTATTTTTTATTAATTTATTTGTACGCTTTGGAATTTAGTTTAAATACGTTTATGATTTCGTTATCAAGTTTTCTAGTCTTCGCACGTTAGTTGTCAGTTTAATTAGCTGAGAATGTAAATGAATTAGATATTAAATTATCTAGTTAATTACGTGGCATATGAAAAACAGCTCAAGTTTTCAACAACCAAAACCATTGAGAGCCTTGTCTGTAAAGATGTCTGAAGTTTAATAGCTGATGACCTTCAGATAACACAATTTTATGGTTGACGTCGTCTTCGTCTTCACTTCACCTCCTAGGAAATAAGTCATTCTTGAGATTTTATGTAAATCTGTTCGTAAATACGTCAGAAAACGGAAAGATACTTTGTAAAATGCGGCCTGTTTGTAGGAATGTTATCAAATTACGAATTCGGCCGGCGAATCGTAAAAATAACAGCAATTTTTTTTTGTTTCAATGAATTTTGTTATTTGCTAGAGATGCGTATTTACTTCCATAGCCGAACAGTACATTCAAGCGTGGTCATAATCATGATGACATACATTTTAAGTTGGAAAAAGTGTTTTCGTAGAAAGAAAGTTGGAAGCGGGTGCACGCACAGAGTTAGGCCGTAATAAGGCTGATCGCTTTATCGATTGGCATATCTGATATCGTCATGGATCATGAATGAATCGGAGATAAAATAATTCTGGCTAGAACTGGAAAATCAAAAGGTCTCATGAATTTGAAACTGGAGCATGGAAAGGAAGAGTTCGTTTTGGTTTAGTAAACTTTTACTTTTCCACATAACGTAATTTAAGGCAACAAAGCTTAATTTTATCCTCCAGAGATTCCAATATGTCTCCGATCCCACCTATTCATGACACCACACTGGGTAAAGGAAATGATTCGGTTATATTTGTCTCCGGCCCGAAAAAACGGGACTCAATCACATCCCTGTCTAGATTATCCAAATGCTCCGTTAGATCCTCTGGAATAAATCGATTTCTTTTTCCAAGAAAAAGCTCATACTTGTGTAGAGAAGAGTATGAAAATAGATACTTCGTGGAACATGATAATCCAAATAATACGCCGTATAGACCACTTGGATATCGAAAACCTAGTCCAGGGTTCCGTTCACCACGAAATGTCGTCTTTCATCATCATGTAATGGTATATATATAGTACATAGTACATCATACATAATGTATGCAGAATTTGCAGATCTGGCTTTAATGAATATTAAACGTGGTGAAAGTGTGGTGCATTGAACTAACTCGCAACCTCCTACTCAACTGGCTCATCTCATATGAGTGTTTTTGTCACTATGTAGTAAATGCTAATTTGGGAATCTGTTTGTTTGATTTTTTTTGTAGACGGAGAGTGAAAACTCTGGAAGGTGGGACAATGACGACCAGGGACTCCAAATGAAGGGGGAGAAAGCGCCATTATCACCAGTCAGTGAAGCCCCAGACGAGGACGATGACGATGGCCTGTACATGTATGATATCAGAGATGCAGGAGTGCCTGCTGTAAGTAAATAAAATTACTGGCATATACCATTTCTCTGAAATACACAGAGTATCTAGTATCCGGACGAATTATCACTAGCGTTTGTTGATAAAACTTATATATGCTAACGAAATTATGAAATCATATTGTAGGTTCCAGATGGTGGCTACGGCTGGGTTATTGTCTTCGCCTCGTTTATGTGTAATCTCATTGTGGACGGTATAGCGTATACTTTTGGAGTGTTTCTGCCGACAATTGCAGAGTCCTTTGGTCAGGGAAAAGGGCAAGTGGCTTGGGCTGGCAGTCTTCTTTGTGGAGTTTATTTATGTGTTGGTAAGCAAGCAATCAATGTAATTTTATCAGCTTGATATGATTACCAAATACTCTGTCATGATGATGATAAAAGATGAGGTTCGAAATTGCTAGCAGGCGTTTGAACTGATGTCATTCGGTGCAGTTAGATTATAATTTAATCCAAACGGAATAGTGCTGTATGAGCATGTGTTCCAAAAAATGCAGCAAACTGATAAATATATTAATCTTAATTTTTCCTTTCAGGTCCGATTGTTAGTGCTCTGGCTAACAAATATGGTTGTCGTACAGTATGCATCGCTGGTTCTTTTGTGGGATCTGCTGGATTTGCTTTATCTTACCTGTCACCCGATCTCAGTACTCTCATGCTTACATATGGTGTCGTAGGAGGTATGTATATCACGTTTTCGTATTCATTTGTTATTCATTTGTTTTCCAAGAGTGGTTTACATACTTTTGCAAAGCTATTGGAACAAAAAGCTCTGGTTTATTTTCAATTTTATTCAGGCCATTTTGATTATAAGCAGATGGTATTTATTTAGGATATGTCGTCATTTATTTTTTATGTATGACTAGAGTCAATGGAATGAATCAGTGATGTGACATATATGAGGTGATGAAAAGCGATAAAACTATTAAAATGAAGGCAGTCTTGTGGAAAATGTTTTTTATTAATTTATCTCAAAGGGCAAGACCTTATCAGGATTTGACATTCCTCACGTATATCATATTTAATAAAAGTCTGCAACGTTGAAGTTGAAACATACTTCATAACTTCATCAATTCCAGAGATGCCTGTTTTGATTGAGTTATATACATTCTTATAAATAAATTAGCTTTCTAAATCAGGACGATTCTGACCTGAACTGGATGTATTTTTATATTATGAAAGTAATTTTCTTGGTTTACGACGTGAAGAAAAGATGATTTATGTGTATTAATTAGATCAGTTTCATGAAGGGCAATTTATCAATTTGCATTCGTTATAAATGTGTGAAGTATAAACTATGATCTATTTTTAGGCGTGGGATTTGGTCTGATCTATTTGCCTGCTGTGGTGTGCGTCGGATATTATTTCGAGAGTAAGCGTGCCCTTGCTACTGGAATCGCAGTCTGCGGCTCAGGTATAATATTTCAGTTAAACCGCTTACATATTGTTCGTTTTTATATGTTGTCGGTTCACCACAATTGGTTATACCTTCAACCGCCCTTGCTGGATTAGAACATGAAAAATCGTAACTCATTTGTGGTTGTTTTTAATTTCAGGCGTTGGAACGTTTGTTTTTGCTCCATTCGCATCATGGCTGTTGAGTATAATGGAATGGCGAGAAGCAAATCTCGTGTTTGCTGGACTCATTTTGTCATGCGGGGTAACCATCACCATATTAGTATTAATGATTCTCTCAATGTGTTTAATTCTGTGGTTTCTAAAAATGTTAAATGTCATTGTTTGTAGCTGTTTGGAACTCTTATGAAGCCACTGGAAGTACAGGTTGAAGTAGATGATGAGGAAGATGAAGAAGACGACGAAGAAGATGTAGAGAGAGGAAGAGGAAGACGATCAAAGCCCTTGCTTCAACGTATGGCTGAAGATAAGAGACACTATCTGGAACGAGGCTCCTTGGCTGGTATGTTTAAAAAACGCTTATGTAAAAAGCAGAAAAATAAGTTTGCTGGACAATGGAATTTTTTATTCACGTTACCTAATTTTGTAGGGTCAGCGTATTTCATGGTTCAACTTCCGGACGGAACAATGGAAAGACGTATGAAAATGCCATTGAATGTAGATCCTGGCGTTCACTCTAGCTTTCATCTGGATCAGTTAGTATCTGGAGGTGGAATGACTCCTGTACCAACCATGGCACTACTTCCAACTATCACAGAAGCTAAAACGACTGAAACCGGAAGCACGGCTGGTTCTGATGCAAGCCGGGAAGGTAGCGCTGATCCCGAAAAGAAAAAGGAGGATGCTAATACAAACAACAACACAGAAGACAACGCCAATCCACTTCCCAATATACCTGAGCCAATTGAAGAGGAAAAGGAATCAGATGAAGCGGAGACACCTACTGACTCCACTAAAGATATTCCGATGTCTACTAGCATAGCGTAAGAAATAAATCTTCTTCATCTAACTAGTCTAGCATGTTTAACTTTGAAATTAATACTTCATTATCGTACTCTGGTTTTAGTATTCCAAGCAAAAACAATCTTCGGGAAAGGCGCAACAGCGAAGGAGTTCAATCCACATCGCCTCCCAGTAATCAGACGACTCCTGTATCTAGTGTAAAACAAGATGCAGCTGCTTTCCTTAGCAAAAGTCCCAGCAAGCCATCTATGCCTCCTCGTGTTGGCAGCACTTTAGGTTCCCAGTTTGGAAGCAAATCTGTAGCCGCTAGCATCCCGAGAAATGGCTCTGCTCCACAATTTAATTACGGCAGATCTATTCCTAAAAATACAAGTGTGCCTTTCTTTGACAAACAGCAAGCGTCTAAGAAACCTACATTTCGAGCTGTTCCACTTGGCAGTGCTACCAATAAAGGAAGGTATGTTAATATTGATCAAGCGAAATTGAAAATCATTGCTGCAAGCCGAAATTCTGCTGAAGACGAGATTTGATTATTTTTTATATTCTCATTTGTAGCAAAGCAAATCTTCAAGCAGAGTCTCAGTCACGACGAGGATCTATCACTAACACTATCAAGGGCTCTATTGCATCTTTCATGGGTTCAAAAATAATCAATACAAGTAAGTTTTTATTTAAATGTTACACAATGGATTCCTACACTGGTGGTAGAAATGTATAGATTTTAATGGAACCGGATTTAATTTGTTTAGCTACCCAAGATGACGATTATAACAGTATGTGGAGCAAGCAAGAACTGTCAGATGGCTTAATTTTCAGCAGTTCAAAGAAGGATACAACAACTGAACCACGCCATATAATTCGTCCTATGTCGAGAAAAGATATATTTTACTCCGGCTCCATAGTCAATTTGCCAGAGTATAAATCGCAGATGAGTATAAATTCATATCGACAGAGCGTGTTAAACATTCCTCGAGCTGCAAGTGGATTAGAGCTAGATGGATACTCATCTCCTGATAAACAGAAACCCTCCGTTTGTCCTTGTCTCGGAAAAGGAGCTGGAGCATTTAAAAGTGCACTAGCTCAACTCATGGACTTTAGTCTCCTTGCTAATCCAGTATTCCTCTTCATAGGCATTAGTAACGTTTTTGGAATGTTAGGCTTTTATGTTCCATTCGTCTACCTGATTGATGCTGCTGTCCTCAAGGTCAGTATTACTTATTTGAGTCATAAAAGTCTAGTCAGTCGAGTCGAATAATATTATGCCATATTAACTTTGAAATGATTGAAATTGAATTTTTAGGGAGTAGATCCGGACTCGGCTGCGTTTCTTTTATCAATTATTGGTGTCACCAATACTATTGGTCGTGTGGTATCAGGAATGGTATCTGACTTGCCACAAGTTAACTCTCTTTTCATGAACAATGTTTGCATCCTCCTTTCCGGAATTTGTGTGTTCGTTGTGCCATTTTGTGGCTCCAGCTACTACGCTTACGTAGCCGTTGCAGTTTTCTTTGGGCTCTTTGTGTCTGCGTACATTTCGCTCACATCAATCATTCTTGTTGACTTACTCGGACTAGAAAATCTCACGAACGCTTTTGGACTTTTGATTTTGTTCCGTGGCGCTGCAGGAATCGTTGGAGCTCCTCTAGCCGGTAAAAAAAATATTTTTCGACATTGTTTTAAACGACAACCTTTGAATATAATTATTCTAATATGAATGTTTAATTTGTATAGGAGCTGTTTTTGACAGTTTTAAGTCATATGATGTGTCCTTTTACCTTGCTGGAGGATTTCTCCTGATTTCAGCTGCTATTAGTTTCATGATTCCGCTAGTGACTCGGTGTGCACCAGAGAAGCCCCTTTTGCAGCCCCAATTTCAACCTGGTGGCTTCCTAGAAGATATTCCTGAAGCCGCAGAGTCAAATACCAACAGTGGTGATCTGGATGAATCTGAGGAAAAATACGATCAAGTTGAATCTTGCTTGTAATGACATTTTTGTACCCTGTTTGTTGTTACTAATGCATTTTAATAAAGCTTATTGTTCCTTGAAAAATAATTTCGTAGATTTGTTTAAGTTTTTGACAATATAGTTTAGTAGGAACTTTAGGTTTGTGTATATACATTAGTTAGTGGAAGAACACAAATATCGTATGTAAGAGGTTTTTTCTGAGCTGATAATACTTGCCGATAAGCACAATTTTGTTGAATTGTACGTAATTATAAATTATCCTGTTGTACATAATAATAATTAAGTGTCTACAATTAAGTATATTGTACACCACATAGGCTTACGAAATAGAGTAGTACTTTTTTCTGTGATATGATCTCTCCTCAAGAAACTATTAAATAGATTTTTATTCAATGTAACTCATATTGTTACTCCTACTATCCAACTTCACTGCACACTGTTACATTACATGTAATTACGAAGTTAAAAAGTTAAGGATTTTATAAGTAAGCCGCATGAAATTTTCAGCAACGCGATTTATAACGCCACGCCACAACCGAGAGCAGCACGTTGAATGAAGAGCATCCAGCAGCGTTCATGTGTTGATTCACAAAGAGTAATAGACTGTTCAAGTCTGATGTAACTACAGATTCGTCGACTACTTACTTATGTAATATACATACGTAATGCAATGGATTACTGAAGATTTTAGAAAGCCACTTCTCAGCTTCAGCATCAGCCACATGCATGAACCGAACACGGTATCCTAAAGAGTCCTGTAAATTAAACACTGTTAATCCTCTTGAAAATCACTGTTATTTTCGAAGGACAATGCATTTATTGCATGCCATTTGAGACATGGCATAACCATTTTAAAAAGTAGCTGGTAAGAGTAGAGTCTAGATCAAATATAGTTTAACCAATAAATATAAAAATAATTAACCCGGTCCTTAAAAGTATTTTATACTTTAGTGTAGAATGTAAGCATTAAAGGCGATTTGTAGGCTGTTAAAATTTTTTAGTACAGTTTACCTATTTAATGTGATACGTTGCAAACAACTCGATTTCATTAAAAACTGTTAGTCCTGTCTTTTATAAAGCTAATACTTTTTTTTTCATTGGATAAGAGCTAAAAACACATTTAAAACTTACTGTCATTAAAGACTGTTTATGACTTCGAAGAAATATTATGTACTTACATGGCTGAATGCATTTTTTGCGGCGCTGTCGCAAATTCGGAAATACTCGACGTATGCATACTACATGTATTGTTCTCGTTCAGAGAATCATGATATGAATTGTACGCAGATTTCGGATGGTCTATTTATAGCACCCTTTGAAAGCAGAGATGCAACCTGTTTACTGATATATACTTTGCAGTATGTATATAGCGCCTCGTTAGCGAGCAATATAACATCTATGCCATAATCCGTAAGTCAGCAGAATGTCAAGACTCGAAGGATAAGGATGCATTGAAATATTTCTTCTTAATGCTTGTTTTGTCTATAAAATTCTTTCACAAACAAAAACATGAGATTTTATTGTTTTCTTGGATGGATGGGTAACATTATTTGAATTCAATCAATAGTTTCGTATTTTGCATCTCCTTGTGATGCCATTTAAGAAGGGAAACCTTGTCTGTGAATGTGAAGTAATTTCATGTATTATATATTCGCGAACCTTATGTAAGGAGTTGATTCAAATAATCTTATATGCAGTCCATTTCTAGATATCGTATCGCACGTAGTGTAGGAATATCGTTCAAAGTGTTTGGAGTGGACTTACCAATTAGAAGGATTTGACTTGAGTAATACAGCTCGTGATTATACACCAAATAAACTTATTGTATATGGCTTCAAAAGAAGTTGGGATCAGTTTGTTAAGTGTATTAGGTGTTCTGGGTGCGTTAAAGTTTACATTAGTTTTCCGTGATCGCGATTTGTTTCATTTTATATGATGTGCATGAAAATATGTAATGAGATTGAGAATGCATCAGATCAGTTCAACATTTTAATATGTGTAACGAGTAAGTAATTGTGTGCTGAATTGAAATGAATGAAAAAAGCATTCATTTTTGTTTGTTTGTTTGTTTTGTTCACGATAAGTTTGTCACGAGTCTCGTCACCAACACCAAGTCTTGTCTTCGTTCACACTACATTTAACATCACACTACTCTCTCCCCTTATCAATGGGAGTAACACCAGCAAAAATGAATATAACGAGTGCCTAATTCGTCTTGAAGACGCTTATTTTTCCATATCATAAAAATTGGACCGAGATTTCCACTCATGTGCATTAAGCATGTCACTCACTCACTGACTAAGTCACGTACCATACCATTATCATCCATACAACCAAAAGCATAATGCCATCATTTCACAAAAACGTTAACACATTTTTTATCCATGCATTTTGCCATTTACAGTGTCATCAAGACCATCATCATGCATTTTATCATGAATGTGTTTGTGTCAAAGGAAAAATAATATTATGCATAATAACTTCGTTATTAATGACGGCGATGAATGAACATGATGTATGAATAGTCAATTCAAGTCTTTGTCAAAAAGTGTTGGAACTTGGAACATTAATTCATGATGTTATATCTGTGGCTTGTGGTAATGAGCAACGTGTATGGGAAACATTTACTTAAATGAAGAAACAAAACAAAACTATCAACTATCTTGGCTCATTGCTCTGCTAAACAAGAGTTTTTTTAGTGTGTTTATTGTTTAAATTCAATGAAGAAAGGCATCATAGTGTTTCGATAACCTTCACCTAAAATTAGATTCGCCTTTGGATGGTGAACTTCATAAAATCGAATCAAACTTCAAAAGTTACATCACAGAAACGCGTTGTGAAGTTGTTCCAGTAGCATAATATTCGGGTTTCTGACTTGGAGTTCAGTTCTCTTATCTTTGGATGCTTATGTACTTTGTTCGTACCATGTTGCCATGAAGGACCTTATTCTGATATTCACATCTTTAATTTCTTTTATTTATTGCATAATCTACAAATCAAAACATATTCAATTGTGATTTTAATTAGGCGTGGTTTCACCATCATCAACTCTTATCAATTAAAGTGACTGTTATTATTATGTGTTCTTTGGTGGATTGAGCACTCGATTACCCCAATTGTGACAAGAAAAGTTAGATTGGAAAGGGAATTGCTGAGATTGATTTGTTATAGTGTGAATTGATTACAGCCCTTAAACTTGAGTTGACAATGATATCAGCAAGCATACCAACACGGATCTCAAGGTTTTCGGAGCTTTCCACAGTCAAGTGCCCTATTGTAAACTTTTCATCATCTTATCCGTGTTCCGGATTGTAGTTAAAAACAGCAGCAACACAGGTGAGATCAGATAATATAGCGTCCAATCAATCTCATTAACTTTAACATATGAAAATGTGTCGTATGCACGCATTGTTCCACATTTTTTGAGCATGTTCTGTTGTGTAGGTATTTTCAAAGGGCGATTGATAACCACTGTGGTGATAAAAGGTTGATAAGAGGTGATAACGTGTGAACGTGTCCATATAATCTTTCCTCTGAGGTGAATTGATTTTTGTTACCTTTGCATTCATAGCTTGTATAGGTATTACATGAGAAATCACTTTCCGAACTTGCAATTGTGACATCGACATACAAGCGTGAAGTGAATGTCACAGTCGTGGTATAATAATTGATGCCACGCTTCTCATTTCATCATGTTGAGTAGAGATTGGAACCTTGGCAAATGCATGGACTTCAGGGTTGTCTCCGTCTCATTTATTTAATCAAATCAGTTTTTGTTTCAATTCAATTGATTTGACTAATGAGTTGTTAACAAGTAATGTTTTTGCGTTTCTTCTCGATGATGATAAGGAATTGAATTACCTAGTTCATACTGGAATTGCAAGTGGTTTTAACTAACTTCTTCAACCTTTGCGTGTGATAACACACTGAAATTAACGCTCGCAGTTTTTTGCGTGCGATTCCATGTGCTCGTAGTTTTTTTTTGTATTTGTGACCATCCATTATGGATGTTCAAGTGGTTGTGCATATAAGATATCTTAAAGTTATCATTGGTAGAATTTCGCTGAGTTAACAGGAAGTGTTTTAAGACAGGTACTACATTCTTTCATGTATAAACTTTTTAAATCCTATAAATGGTATTTTTTCGCTATTTTACTGGAGTTTTGAAGCGAAAGGTTGAATATAGCTTCCATGCGAAATTCGAACCATATACATATATATCACTGGCATAGGTTCCTATCAATCAATATAAACTGCAGACAAAGACTTGTCAGGTAGTCAGAAACATGCAGACAAACGATGAGATGAGGATGGAAACATAAGCATAAGTTTGTAGAAAAACAGTACTTTGCATAAGATATAGATTAAATATTCAGTTAGTCAATATGAAAAGGAGTTTTTAGCTGACGAAGTGTTCTTCTTGTTGACTTGAGTAGAGCATGAAATGCACGCGTTCAAGTCTAACCAGGTGGTGAAAGCCATGAACATTAGACTTTAATTTTGTCCGATAAAATTATACAATAGAGGATACAGCGTAGAGAAGAGTGTCAATCACCAGTTCCTTTATCATATTTGAATTAAACGCAGTTTAAATGGGTGAGATGAATTAGTAACATGTCATGTCATGATCCAAATCAGTGAACAAAGGATGTGCAATATGAATTGCATTATGTAAGAAGAACATAGCTCAGCGAAATTTCATTTTAATGAAAATATTATTATTCCTCATTATCAGTCATGTACCCATCCCGTCGGAATTTGGTTCGTTAAACAAAGAAGCAAGTTTAGTCAGATTGATGCATTAAACAATCTCATTTGCGATCGAGCAGACTAAATTATGAGAGTTGCTTTCTCCATCACGTCTCCCTCTTCTATTTATTATGCCATACATTTTTAGGTCGGGTGTGGTATATTTTTTAATTCCCTCAATCTTTTTTACAGATTTCAAAGGAAGGATTACAAAGTACTTTGTCTGTTCCCGTTTATATGCGTTTCTTGTTAACGAAAATAGAATTCCAAAGTTTCTGAAAAGAATTTTTTAAAGTGAAGCTGAGATATACATATTTTCCGTCAAAATGAGTAAAGATGAGCCAATAGATGTTCCAGTTCTTGAAAAAGGATATCATCCTAGAATATCACTGGCCAGCACAGGCTCTGCGGCTGGACCTCACCGTACAAGTATTGCTAGCCAGTCCAAACGAGCCAGTTTCTTCATTGGAGACAATGAAGGAAACAGAGTTCCTGTTAAGGTAAATGTTGAATATATTTCAAGAACCCATGATAGGTCATAGATTTTTTTCCTGTGGAAGCGATATGGCTTTAATTTTCTCCCGTTTTTGGTTAGATAGTTGGCCCAGATGAACAGGAGATAACAGCAGATGAAATTATTGTACCACCGGATGGAGGTTATGGCTATGTACGAGATATATAAAAATCAAGTTTTCTGTTTCATTTATGAATGAATGAAAGTCTGACCCTTTTCTTTATTACACATATAGGTTATAGTATTCGCTGCCTTTTTTTCGAACGTCATTGTGGATGGGATCGTATTTTCCTTTGGCAGTCTCAAAGACAGTATATACGACGCTGGAGGCGGAACTCTAGACCAAAGTACAATTGCATGGGTCGGGAGTCTTCTTACAGGCTTCTATCTTCTCACGGGACCCTTCGTCTCAGCAATTGCAAACAAATGGGGCTTTCGCAGTGTAGCAATAATGGGGAGCTTGATTGCCTCGAGTGCCTTCATCCTATCTTGGTATTTGTGTCAGGACGGCCCGAAAATAGGGCTACTCATTGTGTTCTACGGTATCATTGGTGGGAGTGGTTTCGGCATGATATACGTCCCCGCTGTGATCGCAGTCGGCTTTTACTTTGAAAAGAAACGGGCATTGGCCACTGGAATAGCTATTTGTGGTTCCGGAATCGGCAACTTCATCTTTCCCCCATTTATCCAGTTTTTAAACCAAAGGTATGGTTGGCAAAAGTCGATTTTTGTGTTGGGTCTCACGGTCCTTCTATGCGGTGTGCTAGGATTACTATACAAACCCCTTAAGCCTCAAAAAGTTCGAAAATTGAGTTTGATAACTCCCTTGGAGTCTCCAGAAGGAACACCACTTCTCATGAGAATAAAAAAGGCACGGGATGTCATGATGAAATGGGACTCAATCAACAGCTTTACTTCGAATAGGGAATCCTACTCGGAAGTTCAAAATGCAGCAGACCAGCGTTCCAGAGCGGAAATATTGTATAACCGAGCTAGAAAGTCTTCTACAGCTTCACTCAAAGGCAACGTACCTGGGTCAATGCCTAACGTGGTTGGAATGCAGAAGAAAAGGTTGTCTGTGCCCTCCATGTTGACGAATGTTGGTGGGGGCGAGCCGCCTAGTTATCCTCAGGCTAGTGGTGTCCTCACAAGTGTTCCTAGTAAGGCTACATCACTGAAAGCCAAGAGCTTTGTGGGGCTACCTGACCTCGACGAAATAGAGGAGGAGCACGGTTCCGACGATGCAGGAAGTAGGGAGGCAAGTGTCGGTCCTGCACCTCTGCCGATTGAGCCTCCCAAGTCAAAAGCAGGAGATGGAATAGATGATAATGAAAATTCAAACTTGATCCGAAATAGAAATGGTTCTGTGGTCACTTGCCGTATTGGGAACTCCATGTTGATGGTGGATGAAATGACCAATTCAAGAATTTTACGCGTGGCCAGTCGAGTAACGCTCAATAAACCTATGTACAGGGATGATATCTTTTACAGTGGGAGCTTGCTAAGGATTCCAGACTATGCCAATAATGTGAGTTGTTCTCCAACAACTTCCATGCTGTAATATTTTGACAGTCTAATTTTACGGGTTTGTACTATTATTAAGGTAATGACAAGTCAAGAGTGGACAGCTGCAGTGACCAGACCACCAGAGAACGAAGTCCTACCTATAACAGAAGCTGAAGATAAACCAAAAGGCACGTGTCTCGGAGGCTCATGTGACATAGTTAAAAAGATGTTGGATTTCTCTCTCTTACGTTCACCCACATTTATAATTTTCTCTATTTCCGGAATGTTTTCCATGCTTGGACTGTTTGTGAGTAGCTCTCTCATTCAAAATCACGATCACTTTCTAAATGAGATGATGAAATAATACACGCATTTAATAATACTCTAGGTGCCCTTTGTATTTCTAATGGATCAAGCTTATTCTGTGCTGAAACATGACATTGATGACAAACAAGCTCTCACATTGTTGATATCCTTGATTGGAGCTGCGAACACTGTTGGGCGAATTCTTGCTGGTTGGATAGCAGATCGTCCTTTCATTAACGCGCTGATGCTCAACAATGGAGCTGTCACGATTATGGGCTTGTCTACTATCATGGTTCCACATCTCAACTCGTTTGGTCAATTCATTGCATATTCATGCACTTTTGGTATTTCTATGGGTAAGCTATAATTTGACGTCAGCTTTAATTTTTAAAATTTTGTTTTTAAAACAGCAATTATGTAGATCAAATTTTTTGGTTTAATGTAGCCTGTTTTGCATCTCTGAGATCCATTCTGGTAGTCGAATTGCTGGGTCTAGCAAAACTGACGAATGCGTTTGGACTACTACTCCTATTTCAAGGAGTCGCATCAATGGTAGCAACCCCATTAGCAGGAATGATTGCGCAACACAGTGGAGGAGACTTTGCAATGGCGTTTTATGCCGCAGGAAGCTTTCTCGTGTTATCAGCAGTCATGTTGTATCCCCTCAATAGGCTCAACAAGTGGGAGAAAAGTAGAAAAAAGGAAGAGGGCTCGACACAAGCTTAGGTTTTCTAATAAAGTTTCCAAGTCTATTGTAAATAGCGTAAAAAATGTAACTGCATAGGATTTTCTCATTATCGCGTGAAAGTAGCAAACCATGAGTGAAGCGCAGTTTATTGTTGGCGTTAACAAGGTTAAGCACTTCCGGTTTAACTATTGTGTTGTTCAAGTCTGCTAATTATTAAATTGTTGTAATTAAAATGAAACAAAAAACGACCACAAAGGAATCAATGTGAAATATTCTTTTGTAAAAAGCCACGTTGAATCAAAATGAGAAGCATGCTAACAACTCATCGCATCACTTTTTAATTACTTATCAATAATTAATGAACCTAGCGCATCAATGCATTTGTTTTTGCATGCATATATTTTATTATGGAACTTAATTCCATCCGATCCGTCTGTATATTATACGTTGCCTTGAAACTTAGGTATGCAAGCATTCCACGTACTATACATATACATACAGCGGCATTCATGCAACTTGTAGCCCAGTGGGATCATCCCGCACATGCATAACATGGTTCTGCTATACCCTGCTGACGGGAAGAGCATATTATCTGTGGAACGTGTCTTAAAAAAGTTTTAAAGTGTTTAAAAAGAGTTTGACCACCTGGATATAGCTTATACTTTATTAGACCTACGAAATGCTGTACTTGATAGGGCTTGGTCTCGGTGACCCCACAGATGTCACGGTGAAAGGGTTGGAAATCATTAAAAAATGTGAGCACGTGTACCTGGAAGCATACACTTCTATCCTTAGTGCAGGACCGGAAGAGCTGGTACGCCAAATTGTACCTTATAATATTTTACAGTGAACATTCAGTTTAATATAAATGACTTGCTCTATTTTTTCTTCACTGTTTAGTCAAAGTTTTATGGGAAGGAACTTGTAGTAGCAGATCGGGAAATGGTGGAACAAGGTGCTGATGACATTCTGGAAAAGGCAAAGGTCACCGATGTTGCTTTCTTGGTGGTCGGAGACCCTTTTGGAGCCACCACACATACTGATCTCGTATTAAGAGCTTCCTCATTAAACATCCCATTCCAAGTTGTTCACAATGCGTCCATTCTCAATGCAGTTGGTGCCTGTGGCCTTCAGGTAATCATTTGATATTCTAATATGGAGGTATCGCAGGTATAGAGTCGGTTGTATAATGTTTCGTCGTTTGTTTTGTAGTTATACAGTTTTGGCGAAACTGTGTCGATCCCATATTGGACTGAAACTTGGGAACCAGACAGCTTCTTCGATAAGATTTGTGAAAACAAGAAACGAGGTCTTCACACGCTATGCCTTTTAGGTAATTTGGTTTCTATATTATGCATTAGTACGTTTGTTAAAATATCGATTCAGTTTTTAACTAGTATCTTCATCATTTTCAGATATTAAAGTGAAAGAACCCAACTTGGAAAGTATGATGCGTGGAAAAGTGAAGTACGATCCTCCAAGATTTATGACAGTAGCACAAGCAGCAGACCAACTTGTTAAAATCATTGATCGAAAACCAGATAATGGTAGGTACTAATTGCCAATTGCAATGAGTTTAATTCTTTAGTCAGTGCTTCAAATATTTATTTAATTTTTTACGTAGACACGCTGCTAAGAACTGACACTGTTGTTGGCGTCGCAAGGATCGGTTCTCCTACTCAGAAAATAGTGTCATGCACGCTGGAGAAGCTAGTTGACTTGGATTTCGGACCTCCACTCCATTCCCTTGTTATATGTGGAAAAATGCATCCATTAGAACTCGATTTCCTTAAGTCCTTTGCTAGCTAATACCGACGAAATGTAACTTTTTTAATAAAATACTTTTAAAATATGTTTACACACATGGCGAGCAATATAGAACGCATATATTTTTTGTCTTTATTCCATTTTCATAATTTCATTCATCATTACACTGATGTTCAACTTCGCAGTGTATGTAATCTAGCAGAATGTATTAATATTTAATGGATCTGTACGTATAAACCTATTTTACTATTCTAAATACACATAATATATATATATATGACGTATATAACAATTCAAGAATTGCCTATATTATGCATTTACATGTTCCTGTCAGAGTTCTCCTTAGCTTAGCTCTTTTTTAGCATATTTTACAGCGACCTACTTTAGTGACTTATTAAACAGTTTATACAAGATCGAAATTACAAACAACTACAGTAGCGGAGTAGTTATAATCTTAAAATAAGTCCGAAATTCAAACCTGTATGTAAATTAACGATACGGTCACAGTTATCTTATCATCCACATCATTCACAATAGCTACAGTCGTAATTCTGCGATTGCTTGATGATAGCAGCAGAGAAAGTTGGTAGGTTATGATGTTCAAAGTTCAAACACATACTCTTATGGATTGTATACGCAAGCATAATAGTAACTGGGAGCAAGTTGATTTAAATAATTATGATAGTATCACACGTTTGGAGTGAATTAACAGCAAAAATAGTAAATACATGGTAGCAGTAGGTTAGGTACTGTACACAACAGACGCGGACCACAGGCGCAAACACACTTGTATTCATAAATATATTTCTAAACACCATATATTGTCATTTGTCATCCACATAAACCTTACTTCATTTCAAAACCGTATATTAGACAATACTCAACGTACAATGTCACTCAAAGGTTCATCATTCACACTTAATCCATCTGATCTGAAGCAAACGCATACCTGTTAAATAATCTTCTTTCCGAAACTAGATCACCAGTTAAAAGTAAGAGTAAGACAACAAGCAGAGGGATGTATGGTTCGCAGTAGAAACGACCACAATTATAATGAGAATGTGAGAACAATAATTCTTGTGAGAAAAATAATTCCATTTAATAAGACAGTCAAATACGACTCAGTTTTGCTCTTCACAAACCAAAAAAAATTCACTTTCAAACTTGTGTTGTTTGCGCACTGAGTTTTTTACTGGGCACCAGCCGTAGTATTATTGGTAAATTTTTGCAGTCTTCGTTTTCTGATTTCATCTTGTTCAGTTGGGTTGATACCAGAAGCCGTAGCAGTAGATGATGCGGATGACGCTGACTCTTGAGGGATACGACTAGGACCAGCCGCAGCAGCTGGGTGAACAGTTTTTTCTACGGGCTCACTATCCCCTGCACCTGTGCCACCATTCGGAGTAGACTTTTGTCTTTCCACTACTGGTGTACTACTTGAGTTATTGTTGGAAGTAGAGGTGGATGTCGACGAAGGTGACGAAGCGGATGCACTATTATTGTTTTCCCTAAAATCCGTTGTACCGCTTGTAGAAGCTGAAGAATTGGTTGCGGTTCTCGACGGGTTGTTAACACTAATTAAAATATTTTTATATTATTAGCACCACCCAACAATATAATAATAGAAGGAATAAAAATTCTCAATATTTAATTCATCATGAACTTACTTGAGTCTATCTACGACGGTAGCATATTGTTGCATTTGAACAACAGCAGAATCTAAAAGAATCTGGACGTTTCGTAAACATTGGAGTCTTGCTTCAATATTTTCACGCATGTTTCCTTCCATTTGCTGCAACTCTTCGTCTGTAAGCCCAGTCGTTTGGAGAAGAGGAGGTGGTGGTGGAACTATACAACAAGTACTTTGTTATTATATCAAGATTAAGCAGCAACATTTAACATTGTTTGTGTTTAAATTACCCATGGGAATATAAGGCATAGGAGGTATGGGAAAGGGAAACGATTGATTAGCACTTCCAACTCCCGGTGTTACATTAAATCTAAATCCAAATTGTGGAATGGGCCCTGCACCGAACGGAGGTCGTCCTGCTTCACCACCACCAGCTGCATTATTAGCATTAGCATTTGGGTCTTGTGCTCCCCTTCCTGCCTCATTAGTACCAGGAGCAGCATTTGCTCCAGCTTGACCTTGATTGTTATCTCCATCTGAAATACAAGCAAATTCATGAAGGCACAAACATAATTTATAGATTAAACTGTCTCATATTTCATATTTCATATTTGTTCAGAAAGTAGTTACATACTTTGTTGGGCTCCGGCTGGTTGTTGTGGCTGCTGCTGTGGGGGCCACCCAGGAATATTTCCCCAAGCAAATGGCTGGGCTTGCTGAGGGGGAAAACCTTGAGGTTGGCCAAAGCCTGGAAACTGAAATTGTCCAAAGTTTCTTGCAGCTCCAGCAGCAGGTGCAGCGTTATTCTGCACATTTGCAGTACTTCCAGGTAAAGGAGCACGAAGAACATTCAAACGACAGGTAGGACACGTTTGCTGTCGCTGGAACCATGATCTCAGACAGGACACGTGGAATATGTGGTTGCAAGGAAGTTTCTTTGCACCACCAGTCATTTCCTCTCGACAAATAATGCAAACATTGTCCGTGTTGGCTAGTTCTTCTTGTGTCACATCCGGATAGAGATTGTTCATATTGTTTATCGCTCTTCTGGACATGATTACATCGTTTAGTGCTTTTTTGAACGACCTACAATTAAAACATAAGAAATTAACTCGTGAAAAACGATGCAAATTATTAATTTTCTTCGTGTCTGTACCTTAATGCCAAATACGTCGGTCGAAGGGCAAATAAAGGAAGTGTGTAGATCCTAACCATGATCATCACAAACAGAACATAGAGGCATACCTTCACAAATCCTAAAAAACGAACATAACCATTAGGGATTTTTCAACAGCTAATACCAACTCAAAGATTAGAGAATGTAATGAATCACTGAATTACCAATTATAACTTCAGTATGAAGGACGAATACAGCCTTGTTTTCCCAAGGAGTCTCATTTTGCATGTCAATCACATGGAAAATATATTTGGCTAGTGTATTCATCACTATCGTCGTTAAAATGGCGTACTCGAAACCAAAGACCAACTGAACTGATGCTCCCTTGGTCATTGTTGAATGATATGCGGCATTGACAAAGTACAGGTCCGAAATTAGAAGCAGTGATAGTAAACCTGGAACGAAGAAACCAATTCAATAAAATATTTGAACATTCGGTCCATGCTGAGGAAATTTGAGATTTGAGAAGTATCTACTTACTTAAGACACGAACATGAAACACCCATGTAATGACAGGACTCCTTTCCATCTAAAACAATAAAAACCCAAGCCCATTAATGAAGCTGCAAAAGAAACCTCTATTCTCATGAATTTACTATGGTGGAGTTATTGTCAAGACTTACATAATCAACCCTTTCTTCAGCCAGCCAATGAAAAGACTTTAGGAACAAGAGTAACGTAAAGAGTGCTAAGAATTTCGGGCTGAAATCATCCCTGAAAACGGTGAATGCCAAACACGTTTCGGTGACAGCGTACCATGACCTTTCTACCAAATGCTGTAAACAGAAAAGAGTAAATAAACAATTAATTGTACCCCTCAGACTTCCGCTAATTTCCAAACATGAAAAATTAAAATTAAAACTGTTTTACCTCAAACTCGGCTGGTCTTAGCTGACCGAAGAATAGTTTTCTAAACAACTTCCCCATCATCACTACGAATAAGAGAGCCTGTGCATAAATTACCTGGAAATTATAAAACACACCGAATTTATTTATTTGAAACAAGAGCAAGGAGCAACTATAACGAAATTATTATTAGTATCTTTATTAAAACTTACAGCCATGCTTGGTTTTGATTTCGTGATGTATACCACGGTCGGATAAAACTGTTTCTTCTGATAAAATGCATTTCCCACAACCATTGATGTGAGGATAGCACAAAGCACTATCCAAATACTCCACCGAGCCCACCACATTTTTAATCAGTTTTAAATACAAATTCTACTATAAAATAATTGTGAGTTCCTCGGACTTCCAGCTCAATCAAGAGAGTATTAACTGTCGTTACGTAACTCTAATAATAGCGAATAGTAGGTTCACGGCTTTCTCTAGACGTTCAACCTGCAACCCACATAAACAGAGAAACATAATAACAATAATATCAAAAACCACCTCACTTAAATTCTTCAGGCTGTTTAATTCTTTAAAAATTAAAATTAATAGACTGTAAAATAACAAAAAGCAACACGACAACCAACAATAAGGAAAGAAGATGTTCTTATGTCATAATATTAAATGCACTCCAATCTTCTTACCTCCTACTCCAAACGTGTCACTGACTTGGTTCCGGTTGATTAAATACCCACAAACGTACAACCTCCACTTAACTCCTTAAAATCTAATAATTTCAAAAGTGTTTTAGCAGCTTTCCTACCAAAATATTAACTATCGACTAAAATAATCCATCAAACTAACTACCTATATAACTGATAACTATTTTTAAAGCTCTTAAACGCCCACGCTCATTCAACAGTCATGTCTCTTCACACAAAACACCTAGTTTGACATTCGCTTATCAAAAGAGTCCTTCGGAGCCCCACAAAACTGTCAAATAATGACATAATAACAATGAACAAGTCCCAATTAAGCCAGCCTCCACCTCCTCCATTTGGGTAGAAACACTCCAATTTAGCAACTCGAACAAGGATGAGGTTCCACCAGTTGATTTTGTGCGTTCTTATCCATGATCAGTGCGCAATACGGCGTTAGTTTTCAGTGAAGACGGAGAGCTGATCCATCGGGAAAGTTGAGGAGACTCAGAATCAGATGTGACAACTTCTCGCTAATACTATTTTCCCTTCTTGTGCATAATATTTTTACACGTAGGTTAGCATATCGGCAACTGTGAGCGTAGCAGAGCAAAAAGTGTGCTGTGATGATATGTAGATCGCTGGTTGGTCAGCACCATAAGCAATATCCAAATACAAAAATATTTTGTACCGTAGAGTGCTCAGAGCTGCGCTAGGTACATTTCAACACATACGGACGGAACAACACGGACGGATCTCACTCAATCCGATGCTCAATATTTCTTTACGGAACAGCATGTCCCATCTATCTATACAATGTTCATAACCCCAAATATATATATCGCGTGTACAGTTGAGCCGTACTTAGGTATCTCGATGTGTGGCGAAGTATATCAAAAGTCAGATTCAGAAGGGGATATTATGAATATGAATTTATGTGGTATAAAGTTGTATGAGAAGAAATGTAGCTCGGCACTTGGCACATGTATAAGTACAGTAAATTGTACTTTACTTTAGGATATATATATCTTGAAGGCGAAGCTTGGGCTGAGGTTGAGAAGCAAGTTTCATTTTTCATACACATGGCATTACCAAACTAATCGTATCGTAAGTAAATGTGTTGAAGGTTTAACAACGCAATCACAATTTTTAGCCGATATGATGGTGAAAGATGCACTTGTGACATCCGATGTCATGCATGCGTTCATGAGTTAGTGGATTAGTAGCGTTTCACTATAAGTAATGGGTTGTTGTAGGTAAGTTCATTGGAACATGATAATCGGAGCAGACCTCTCATCTTATGATTTTAAGTTATCATTGAAAAAGGCTAATCGGAATCTAAAGACACTTTGAGAAATAATTGCCACTGACCCAAATGAAATGTGAGTACATTCAAAGGTCAGTGTCATGAGTAGTAAAGCTTCTTCATGCTTCACTCGACCTTATATCTTTCGAAGGTCCTTCATGCATAATGATGCTGATCTGATCGATGTAATGGTCTGATATGATACAGGTGCCCATATCTTGAGATGATGGTGTGGTGCTGATTGCATCTTGTATCCGACCGTTGGCAAGGCAGTTGAGATTTATTTGGAAATGACAAAATTAGCTCTGGATTCTGTATTATGCGATGATGATGATGATAAAATTTTAATGCACCCATCCGACATCCATTTAGTTTTAGAAATTCATCGACGTAATTTTTATCATCCCAATCTGACCCAAGACCTAAAATAACTCAAACATTCTTCTGACATATTCGATTTTAAGTTTTCTGTAGTGTCATATACTTTCTCAATCTCACGTACATTCTAACGAAAAATTGATCATCATGGAGTGTGCTTGCCTTCCGAACAATGGTCCAAGGATGACCCCTGAACCACACATGATTCCTGGATACATGGGCTACGGTATGCATTAACGCGTGACATGATCCTATTGATAATTCTACATTCTCAATGCATATAACATTACATAACTTATGATTTGTATGATTGATTGATACAGTGCCACAGTACAAGTTCAAGTTCGGAACTACTTATGGACAACAAACGAACCGTTTGTTTCTCGACCCTTGCGTGAACATGAGTCCCAGGGCTGTGCTCACTGACGTGTGTCCCGAAGACTGTAGCTCAGTGAGTATTAATTCGATGTTCCCTTTTTGTAACGGCAGGTACAAAAACTGACGTTGATTTAATAGCTATTTATTGTCATCCACAGGGTGGATTCCTGCAATCAGCAACAGGATTACGATTCGGCCAATGCGGCTGCAATGATCCTTACAAATGCAACATTGAACCTCAATACACTCGTGGCACGAACAGGGGACAGACCACCCAGACTCCACGATTTCAAACAATCATGAACCACACCTATGCGCCATTTTGTAACCGTTTCTGTACCAAGACCTTTGAGCAGGACCAATGGCGTGATAGGCTCTTCATTCGGGTATGAAGCATTTAAAAAGTAAAATCTCAATGAATTTAGTTTTTGCTTTCTCCATAACTAAAACTTTCACTTTTTTATGACATCACAGGAAAAGCAAGCGATGGATGGATGGCGTTACTGCTACAAAGCCAAGCCTTGGGAACGCCCAGAGAGACTAGGTCCGTGGGACGGGGACCACGCAGAATTTCGCCGCACTCAAACCACCATCCAAGCTCCAATTCTCAAGGATGATATCGACATCTTCCTTCGTGGTTACGATGGCATATGCGGTCCAAGTGGTAATATGTCTTCTTATGCCGCTCCTTGCAATGTTTGCTCATAGCTTGTCATTAGCCTGACAAGATTTAGAACTTAACTTATCATTGATGACATCATGTTTTTAAAATAATTTTAAAATTGGAAAATAAACAAAAGGAAATGTGAAATTACGTGCAAACATATATGCATAATTTTTTATTATAATACAATGTATTGTAAGACGCTGTAGGTTGAATACCTTTCTGAGCATGACTTAGGTTAGTTTAGGTTTCACTTGAAGTCAATTGAACCCTTTTTGAAGGTAAGTTTCAATGCCCTTTGTATTCAGAATCTTATCACCTATGGCGTCTTACATGATGGTAGGAAAATACTAAAAACTTTTCCTTTGTAAAAACTTGCAGGCCCGAGAATGGGAGAGTCTCGCTACAAATCAGTAAGCCAATCTGGAGGAGGTGGCCGTGGGGGTGGGGGTATGTCAGCCGGGGGTGGTGGAGCTGCCTCGACACAAAGAAGGAGTTCAGGAAGTGGATGTCCACCTTGTGAACTCTACCAAAGGCACATGAAAGGAACGGAGAAAGCAGCGAAAGACGCCGGGTTGGATGGCATAGTGAAACATCCACTTTATCCCTACGTTCAAGGAAATCCCATTCGGGATTGTTTTTGCGAGTAAGTGCACGATGCATATAAAACCATTTCTCTTCTATCCATAAACCTTTTCTACTTTCGTGAAAGTGACAAAGTCTAACATGAACTTTTTTATCATCTAGGAATATCGAGGTTCTCAAGAAGTTGAACAAAGAACAAATGTCTAGGTCACCGGAGAATGCGTTGGATGGGGTAATTGAAGGTAAGCTCCGGAAGTCCATCGCAACGTTACTTGTGTAATTTATAACACATCTTAATGATATATGTGCATTTGGGGCATTTGTAGAACTTGGTGAACTTCCGATTCTAACATTACACAAGCTTCAACAAAAGTTGGAAGACAAGTCCGGACTGTTTTACCCCGACGAGAGGGGCTTAGCCAGAGTGTGTAATCCAATTGGTGACTCTTATCTGACTGCCAGACCTTTCAGATGCAATACCATCTACAGATATTGCGAACCAGTTCATCCTAAGTTTGCAGGTAAGCTCCAGAAACAGTCTCATTGCATTCTATGCAAATAAATTGCATACTTTTACACGGCTTTATTTTATTGATTACAAATTGCAGGGCACGTTCCTGGAGAGCAATTCATTCCTGGTGAAAACCGAGGAAAGGCAACAAGAAACGCAACAAAGTATATGACCTACAGAGTATAAACCTCAAAATTTTAAGTTAACATAAATCAAAAGCAGCCAAATTAACAGAACGAAAAAATTAACAAGTGAAATAAAGAGCCTAAGCCTATATAATATATATATTATGTAGTTACCAATTTTTGCCATCCTCAATTTACACTACATTTCCAGAAAAAACCTTTCCATGTTAATTATTAGGAGTGTTTCAGACTACCCCATCGCGATTACTTCATGCTATCGCGTGTGGCTCATTGGCTTATTGTCATTAGCAAGAAGAATCCAATTAGTTTACCTGAGTCTCACGAACATTCATCGCATTTTTATCATATATTGCATTCTGTGTCCAAGTAATCATTATATCCTACAAGCATTCATCATGACGTATTTCGAAGCTGAAGCCGGCTTCCAGATATGTAAATTGCAATTCCAGTCAGTCTGGCTTGGCCTGTCTCATTTTCCGTGTTCTGACCTTTACGATCTTTTTATGATATTTCATATTAGTTGATGGTCATTGAATAAGGATCCATAAGCCTCAGCAAATATTGTACTCCACTCAGAATGTATGAACATCAAATCTGATTACTATACTAAATGCACTAATTTTATTGACGTATTACGACCATACCACGAACGACCACACACACATAACATCAGGTGGTTCATCACATCAGCACATGTTTGACTTCAGTTGATGCACATCTGGATGAAGAAGCACTACGCGTGCAATGCAACCAATAAAGGGTAAAATCAGTATGGTTCAATCTGTATAAAATTCATGCTGCAAAGGACAAAGACCACCCATACTTACTATATCCACTCCACCTCACATTGACTCCAAACGGGGCTATTGTGAGAACGGATAGGAAAACTGAAATGTACTTTTGCTGTGGCTACTTTTTTGTGGTGCGCATTTACTTGTGTAAAAGTAACACGACCAAACACATTATGTGAAATCTGAAATATTTAACTTCACTCTAGTTTTGTGGTTTGCATCGATTTGTTAGCTTGATCTCGATTTAAATAGCGACCTCAATTTATATCAAATTACAACAAAAACGAAATCCCATGAAAAACCTGTAAACATATCATATCATTCCCATCCATCCATCCAGTTAAGTGGTCAAGTGGAACAAAAAACAGCTGGGATTCTTTCTTCACTCATTCTTGGAGTTTGTGACGCAACGTCATTGAATAATACAGTTCCCAGTTTCCTTGTCAGATTATATCGAAGGAAGGAAGGCCAACAACAATCAAACAAGTTAGCTGCGTTTCAATGTGTTACTCTTCTGCTAGTCAATTAAATCGAAACGAAAGTCAATAAAAGTAAATAATAGTTATTTACTCGGACGTTGCTGCGCCATATTGCCATCGCCATCATAAATCATTGGATTCCGGAGTTATTTAACTTATCGGTTAATGAAGCACAGATGGGGTGTTGCAACGTAATCAGTTGCAACAGGAAATAATTGTGGATTGGGGGCAATCGATAACCTTTTATGATAACATATAACCAGTTTAATTAAATGCGCTTGTAATTAGATTGGTTAGGTTATCATGGAAGGTTATTGTTGTAACGATATGATTGACAATTAGCCCCGATAATTTTGATGTTGCAACTTACGTTGAAACACCCCATCTGCGCTTCATTTAATTAACCAAAAACCCGACTTATCAACAGAGTAAAACCACTATACAGTCATCACCACCCGTAAATAATCTAATCATGCTTCTCAAGGAGTATAGAATCCCTATGCCGTTTACAACGGAAGAGGTGAGTTTATTTTACAACTTTCTTTTGGTAACTTTGCTAATTATTGTTCAGAGGCTAATTTTTATGATTGACATTATTTGTGTTATCTTTTCAGTACAAAATCGGTCAATTGTACATGATTGCAAAACATTGCCACGAACAATCAGAGGCTGGAGAAGGAGTTGAAGTCGTTCACAATGTTCCCCATGAAGATAAGGTTCAAGGGAAGGGACAGTATACCGAAAAACGGATTTATTTGAACAGGTAATATCCACGTTCGTAATTTGTTAAATGTAGTCTCTCAAGTTCCGGATAACATAATTTGAGTAATATTTTATTTGCAGTCGGTTGCCGTATTTCCTGCAGTCTATTGTGCCAAGGGTTTTCTACGTGATAGAGAAGGCATGGAATTACTATCCATACACAGAGACAGAGTATACGTGCTCCTTCTTGCCAAAGTTTAGTATTTTCATTAAAACAAGGTATGAAGACAACAATGGGTCCACGGAAAACGTAAGGACATTCGAATTAATCTAATAAAAGTAATAAATGTTCTTTTTACACAATCTAATAAAGATGTCTTAAAATTTTTTGTTCAGTGCTTGGACCTAACGGAAGAAGAATTAGAACTCAGAACGGTGGACTATGTGGATATAGCGTATGATGAAGTCGCTCCCAAACATTATAAGGAAAATGAAGATCCAAAGTTTTTCAAATCCATAAAAACTAACCGTGGACCGTTGATGGATGCTTGGAGAGATAGTCATGAGCCCATTATGTGCTCCTACAAATTGGTGAAAGTCACGTTTGAAGTTTGGGGACTTCAAACCAAAGTGGAGGATCTTGCTCAACGGGTAAGTTTTTAATTACTGGTTTACCTTTTATGCTAGTATATGGAACCTATTAGAACAAACCCCTTTAATTTTTTTTGTTAATTTGTTACAGGTAATTCGAGATATCCTCCTTCTTGGTCACCGTCAAGCATTTGCTTGGATTGATGAATGGTTCGGGATGACCCCTGAAGAACTGCGAGAGTTTGAGCTAAAAATGCAGCAAGAAACAAACGAGAAAGTTTTGGCTGCCAACGCGGGCAAAGAAGTCGCAGCGGAAGATCCTGGTGCAAGTGGTGACTCTCTGGAAAACAAGTTACAAACGTTAGCTCTGGACGAGAAAGACGGCAAACCGTCTCAGGGTGCAGCTAGCGACGGAAATACATCGCCCAAGGAAGAGCCTGCCGCTGCAGGTTATGGAGCTGCCGTAGCATCTGGAATCAAGTCATGGCTCACTTGGTCCTAAGACAATGTGAAAATGTATAAGTATTATCAGTAAAGTAGTTGGTATTGGTAGTTGTAAGTTGAATGACTTCAATATTTTCGTTTTGTATTATCACTTCTCATCTTCCCACTTATCGTTTGATACACGGACGTTAGTTAGAAGCTCAGGTTCAAAGTCCCGATCACGGTGACAGTGACAGTCTCGTCTCCCTTTCTCAGTCTTTTTGTGACTGACCGCAAATACTTTATATTAGGAAATATATTATAAGCAAACATTTACGTAAAATGTTAATTGTAGTCAAAATATAGTATATGCATTTTGCACTTTATGTATGTCATTAGAAATTGCTGTAGCTTCATTGGATTGATCTGTGCTTACTTGGTAGGAAACAGTGGCTGTGAATTGACATACATAATTATTTAGAGGTACACCATCAAGACCAATCAATTTGTATTTGATGGAAAGCTTGAATCTTGACCCGTGACCAATGCATTAAATTGCAGACTATCTCTACTTAAAGCTTAGCTTATGCCAAAGGTTTCTTTTACTTTCTCTAGTACTGATATTGTACGCTTGTACAAATCAAGCAGTATTCGGATAATTAGCAAAAGAGAAATTGATGTATTAAATAAGTGAAAGAGATATATTATTGGAAGAAATTATCTATTACCATTGCACATGACAGGTTGACGAAGAAATATTGATTACGGGGAAAACAGAAGGATATTAATTTATGATACTTAATTACACGTTCAATGTATGCTCATCATAAAAAAATGATAACACCTCCAGATTATTATCAAGATTTCTTTATCGTATCATAGTTTAATACAAATGTTAATAAGAAACTGGTTTGTGACGAATTGAATTTTTCTGATGAAATTGTAACGGCTTAGTTTACAACGCTTTATTCGTGAACAAAATAAATATTAGAAAGGAAATAGAAAAACAAGGTTGAAGGTATTATTATTTGGAACATGTTATCCCATTTCATTATGTCATTAGTCCTCATTGTGTTTGCGAATTCCATTGATAGTATTGATTCGGATTTGTCCCTTCGTACTGCTGCGGTTCATTCCCCTGCGTTTGCAAACTTGAGTATTTATCGTATGCCTTGACAAAACGTTGCGTGACAGCTTCGACATTTGCTTCTAGGCGAGAATTTGCTGGGGAGCCATAACTAGACGAAGGTGCTCCGTATTGATTACTGATACTTTGGGATTGAGACCAGCCACCACCACCTTGGTTTTGTTGTTGTTGGGATTGTCTAATAATGCATGAAAAGAAAGTGGATTAAATTAGATCTAGTAATCCAGTAAAAGTAAAGTCTGTCAATTATACCGTATTTTTGTAGTGATTTGCTCAATGATTGGGGCTGCAATCTTCGGAATAATGGCACAAATGACAACTATGATTTTTATCATGATTGCGAGAGCACCGATTACTATCGGTGTGAGGATGAATATTCCAGGTAGCTGTGCAGTCACTAATGGATCAATCTGCAAACAGGAAAAATAAAAGCATAAAAATAATTTTTGCCCCATCAATAAACACTACAACGACAGCTTTTAAAGCATATGTATATTGTACCAGGTCACATCCACCGCCTCCGCCTCCAAGCCCACCTAGAAGCGAGCTTGACATGTTTGTTAGTGATCCTAACATTGGCAAAGAAGGAATCAAGCTTGTGAGATTCAAATTGGAAGATGAAGTCGAGGTCGAGCTTGTTCCACCACCGATACCCGACATTATCGAGGACGCTATACTATTAATAAAGGCAAGTATGGAATTAAACATGGCTGTAAACATTGAGATGAAGGAAGAAAGGAAGTCAAGTTGTCTGGTATCCGATGTGCCGAGTATTTGTTCAAGAAGAGTTCTAAACACCAGTTCCGTTGGATTGTGCAAATTTCCCGATGAAACATCTTCGAATTTGGATTCATGATTTGTATTCAAGTTTTCATTTTCCTCTGGGAAAACTTTTTTTGAGTTAAGAATCTCACGTTTAGGAACACTTTCTGCGTACTGTAACGAAAGTAAAATTATACACGCTACAAAAAACTTTGGATGACCTGTGATATATTTCGAAATGGCCATATTGAAAAGAAATTTAGGAAAACTAGACTCTTGGCCACCGAAAATCTGCTCTTAGAGCCCTTTAACCACTGAAAGTCAACTGAAGGGAGCATGGCATGAAAAAACTCAATTATGCTGCATTCAAACAAAGCTGTCGTTGTAAACTACGTTTGGCATACATCTATTCATAGCCATATTTTCTAAGTCTGTTTGCATTACTTTAATTACGAAGCAAAATAGTATAATTGCAGCTTTCAAGTCAACAACAATGTTAGAAAACTTTGGATGTAGTTGTTAGTTTCTATTAGAACGTCGGCATTTCTCGTGAAACTTTCTCCTAAAACTCATGCACATGATACAATGAATAATTGTTGTAACGGTAAATTCATATGACAGCGCAAACTATAGGATCTTTTACACTCCCATGAATAAGCATGGCCATTTACTAACACATGAAGATGTGGGAGTCAGCAGAAATTTGACTAATAGGTCATTTAAATGCACATTAGCAATGTTGCTTCACAATTATGGGAAAATGATTCATGTGGTTAGCATGCAAAAGGTGAAATTGTTTACGAACCAGGTAATATAAAAGAAACCTCTTCATATACAACTACTTAACTAAGGAGTGAGAAGAAAGTTTCAAAAATTTAACAGTCTGCCGTGTCACAAGCATTCCCGGAAATACAAAAAAAAACAGACTCATTGACAGCAAGAGTATAAATACATCCTTATATTCTGGTTACAGGTCGAATGCTAATGTACGTAGAAAAACTAGGTGTACAATTGTATACGTAACCCGAAGCTGGACGCTGGACCTTCTATGTAATTTGGGAAGGTGTGTCCAGCACGCGCTGGAACAGGAGATGCTAAATATTTGTTGACGACAATGCTTATTGACACTTATTATGCAAACAGAGAATAATATAATGAAGGAGTGTCCTGTTCCCCCATTGTCAAGTACAGTAGATAATATAGTACAGACTTTCTCTCTTCGTATATTAACCTTGGTCTCTTGTGTTTGGACTCAATCAATATCGTTTTATTCCAACCCTAACTAAGGTTAGTTTTGTTCAAGCTAGTTCCTCTTTTCATAACCGATAATGAGTGCCAGAAAGTTTGCGAACAAGAGCAAACTTTCTTTTTAAGATACTACGCAGTTGTGACAGCACATCATTGCTATTCTAAGACGCAAATAATATACAGCATCATGAACCATGGCCCATAGCAATTGTGATGACTCAGCCTCACCAGATGGATTTAGACTAACTCCACTTAATCTTCACACAAACGTTTTTCGTTTTCGAAACGAACGGGTAGTAGTCCCCTCTACTGATACTCAAGTTCAAAGCGAGAATCTGGAAGATTCACTAAAGTATTTTTTCGCATTTGGAAAACTGATTGGTGTGAGACCTGTGAGAAATCGTGTGATACGATGGAGTTCATGTGTTCTCATTCCAGCACTTCTTTTGTCCCACACCACTGTGGATTTAGTGGGGTGGGCGAAGAAGCCCATTGCGGAAAGATATACAACCGCTTGGGACATGTGTGTACAAATTGCTAGTGCTCAGTTCTACGGGATAGGAGCCTTCATGTATGAAAAATTGAATTTAGTTGCTGTTGAATTGAAATGTCAACTTGTGTAAACATCCGCATACTTTCTTTTACCATAATGCAGATACATATTTTTGCACTGGAGCGAATCCAATCTCAACAAAATTTTTGAGGAGTGGAGAAAACTCCCTGTGGATATTCCAGATGTGGGCCTGAGAAAGTTTTCCATTTTGGTACCAGGGCTTGTGATGACCTCAGCAATTTTGGAGAATGTTTGCTTTCATTTCAGAATGTTTCCTGTGTTTGGTAAATAATCAAAATAGTAGATCATGCCTACCCCCAGGATCATTTCTATAAATTGAAACGCTGACAAGGTCGTTTTTCTGTTTCCACTTACAAATCTATTTAGATCCACCACCCGACATCAATAATCTAACCTGGGGCGCATTTCAAGTATATTATGATCGTCACCACATTAACTGGTCGCTGCTGGTTCCCTTCCATCCGATTATTGGCACCCTTCTCATTCTCGCCAATAAATTTGCATTGTATGCTTGGAACTACGCTGATCTTCTCGTAGTGGTCATGTGCCGAGCCTTGGCTTTCCGCTTCGCTGCCCTCTATCGCCAAGTGGAGCTTGGAAAAGTATCTTGGATTTCTATGTGGCAGCGCTATGCTCAGCTTATGGAAATACTCAATCTGCTGGAGGCATTCTTGTCCCCAACCGTCTTTCTCTGCTTTTACATTAACTTATACGCAACCTGCATGCAACTGCATAGCTGGATGAATCCCGACTCAAATCAATATATTTTGCACACAATCTACCTGCTCTGGTCCTTTGTTCATCTGCTGGTGAGAATATTTCTAGTCATGTACCATGCCGCAAGGGTCTCAAATCATGTGGAAAGCTATGGGACTGTGGTCCAAAACTGTCCGGAACAGTTTTACACAAAAGAGGTTAGCAAATGAGTGATATATAGTATATAGACGTTTCAAAAATATTCAATACAGGGAAATTATTAATTGGGTTTCTGCTAATTTTACTTTATAGCTTGGAAGACAAATTAGGTACCCGTCTGCGGTAGACCGGCATGGGATGGGTATTTCTGGGCTCGGATGCTTTGTAATCACAAGACCCTTTATGTTGAAATTTGCAAGCGTTGCATTTTTCTTTGAGGTGTTTCTAATCACTTCTGAACGGGTGCAATGCTAATTCTGACAATGCCCCATAGATGTGAGAACAAAGGAATCGATTCAGGAGAAGTCTAATTCGGATGAATTCAATTCATACCACAACGCTAAAGAAAGGCTTTTCCTGTAATTTTCTCTCGCTGTTGCCGAGCTCTTCGAAGTCTGAACCTGAATCAAGCCAATGAATTTTTGCAAGGAGTACCGAAAAATAGACAAAACAGCCTACTTATGCCTATGTCGCTTGCTAATAATAAGCATGATTTTAGTGTTCTTGTCAAGCATGGATTGTGTAAGAATAAAAATAACTTCATATTTGAAGATTAAATCAGTACTTTATGTTTCAGTTTACGTTTTTAACATTTGTATTATTAATAATATTTCCAGAAACTGATACGGCATACAACTTTAACATTTTAATCGTTGGATCTCCTTCGAGTTTATGAAGTGCATATTTATAAGTTTGTTTGCTAACCATTTATAATCTCCTTTACTCAAATTGTTTTAGGTCATGCGGCGTGATCAAAAGTTTATTAGTCCAAAGACTAAAACATCTGTTTACGGGTTGATGTGCTTTTTACATAATATTGAGTGTGGTCTTATCGTGCCCCGCAATATAGCAATTCAATCACGTATTTGTATATTTCAACCCATATAATAATTATGTTTAATTGAACTGAACCGTTGCTTTGATGGTTGAAACATGACTCAATACAATTGATATTATCATTGTCAACATATAATTTCAGTGTTTACACAACTAAATGATTGATTGATAACCGAGAATTGACACGAAGCACTATTCATCATTGACAGATTAGTTTTTGGAAGAGTAGGAGTAGATCAACGATCAATCAAACACTCTCATTTTTACAATGTGAATGATATAAACTCATTTTACGCCTCTTGACATATCAAGTATGTATGTCCTGTTTTCAAAAAGCGGTTGTTTGTCGAATCTTGATTTACTTGCAAATTGGAAAGGGCAATAATGGGGCATCAATCGCCAATACGAAAAGGACATCCCAACATTCTCAGAAGAATAGCCACAACCAAATATTAGGGAGTAGTAACAACATGGCTAAATATGAATATTGTTATTATGATGACTTTAGTTAATTAGCGAAATGTAATGACAAAGTGCAAAACAGGAAATAAAAGTAGCTTGAGGCGTCAATAGCCACA
>JAQGAP010000110.1:0-68390 GCA_034697805.1 Orchesella bifasciata
CGGTGGTTCCCACTTGGGTACGGGTACGGATACCAAGAATTTCTGGGTACCAGGGAACCAGGGTACTGGGTACCAAGAATTTTGTGGGTACCAGGAAACCAGGGTACTGGGTACCAAGCATTTTGTGGGTACCAGGAAACCAGGGTACTGGGTACCAAGCATTTTGTGGGTACCAGGAAACCAGGGTACTGGGAACCGGGTGAACCGGTACCCATCACTCGGTACACCACTTTTGGGTACGGGAACCGGTACCCACGCCCAGCTTTGCTGTAGTCTTTATCCAACCATTACATACTTTTTTGATCTCCTTTACCAGTCTGCTTTTGATTATTGAAACCGACACATGAAGCAGCAAAGCGAGTGTAGGCTGTTGCAATTATAGTGCAGTACCAGGGGAGTAACATTAGACCATTTAAAACCCTTTCGTAAATGATCAACCACACCACAGATCACTCACAAATATCTAGGAAGAAGTTGGGGGCAAGTAGTGAATGCTTTCAGATATTTGATATAGGCATGCATGCATTGCACTCAACTCCACAAGTTTTACCTTTGATTTGATGAGCTAATGAAATTACGGAATAATGCAACGATGAGCACACTTATCAGCTGCCTCTTTAAAAGGAACGTTTTGTTGTGAGCGGCCTCCGACCACAATGGTAGAAACGTAATGCGGAGGAGTAAACAGCCCTTTTCTGCCCATGAAATCATAATAACAAAGAGCATCAGAGAACTCCGGAACCATTCCACGTTGGTTCTGATGGATAAGGTATTTTAATCATATCAGCGGCATGTTCCAACAACAAGGAATTCGGTCATTTTGTCATGCATACGGTACAATGATTTGTAAGCTAGAGCCGCAGCCCTGTAAGCCATGAGTAGCGTGTGTACATAGGTCTGACTTTGTATTCCCAATGGAATTTTGGTATTTTTGTTGATCGCTGTGGGATTTTATCTTCCTCAGTCACTCACATACGTTGTATCATCACCAAGCATTATTGCTTTCTTGGGACACAAAGCAAGGGAAACTATCATAAGCATGAATACCTAAGTAATATTACAACCACAGCCATGCATCGTATGTTTGGTATGTAAAACGAAATGTAAAAGAAAGTAATGGAACTCTTCAAAAGCTTCATTCAGATTTAGGAATCTAAAACATCTTAATACGTACATGTATATGTGCATAGGTAGTAATTTTTTAAGCCTATTGCTCACTACCAAATATTATTGTAAATATTCTATAAACTTTATGGAAAATGATGAGTATAAATATAAAAGTCGCTATTTGCATTTGCACCGAACATATAGGATGACAACGTTTCTAGAAAGTCAAATGACAACGTTTTAGTAAATGATCACATAACCGTATAACACATGTAGTTATTAGCAATTTGAAATCATTACAACGTTACGGAACGCAATAATCTCAAAGAACGAGGAAGGCATATTGCCATTTATTTCAAGCATCCAGATAAAATATAATATGTCCCTTGTGTAATTTGTTAAAAGTAGGAGTAGTTAGAAGAGTATTTTGTAGTTATTTGTAAGGCAAGGAAATCAAGAAAATATGATTTAGAAACGTTCTTAGATAATTTGCTACATTTAGACAGACAGATATGGCTTTTTTCTCAAATTTCCAATTCTCTTGATCCAATAATAGAAGATCTTATTTGAATTGATGAAAATTAGCATAGTTGCCGGTATTATTCCAAACATAGACATTTGATAGCTTACAGAATGATGTTTATAGTCTGCTTTTTCATTGTGCTATTAGCATGACTGCACTTTTTGTTATTAAACTGATAACGGACTTACCGACAAAAGATTTTTTCGAGTAAAGTTTTTGATACCTTAAGTAGCTGGTCACTACGATCAACTAATAATGCTGTAGAAAACGGGTAACCACATCACAAGATACGTAAATCTTTGGAAGTTTTAGCATAATTTTAGTATGCTTAACATTCTCTTTGAAAACAAAAGTATGATTATACAATTTTCTGCTGCAATTCAAGTACGCTTTTAGTTTCCACTGTTTTTTTTAAATTCTACCGTGCTACAGATGTACACACGCAATGTACTTGTTTTAAAGAGTGGGTTAAAGTATCAACTTCTCAAGTGTGTACAGTTTAGATTTATTGTCAACCATCCATTGCTGTAAAGCATTCACGATAGTTGAATGGAACGGAATGGCAACAGAAAAACGTTGTTTAGTTGCTGTATAGTTGACAATAAAACAGTTCATTGAACACTCAAACAATTTATTTCTAGGAAAATACCAAGTAGTGTAGAAAACGGTTTGAAAATCATAAAAGCCCGTTGTTTATTTGTAAGTTTAAGTTTGTACAACCGCTGATTGTGAGATCATACGACAACCTTTGTTGGAAACCGCATGTTTCGGACACTCCCGTCAGACTTAAGAGCTCAAAGAGAATCTGTATTGCGAAAATCAAGCAAGAAAACTTTGGGCATTTATGGACATGGATGGACATTGAGCCGTCTAGAAAGTAGCAAAAGCTCGACATTCCGTTGTGGACTAAAGATGAGACAATTTGTTGCTACAGTTAAATTATTTACTCATATGTATTCCACATTGGACGTTTTCCATTCCTGTAAAAGAGCAGGATTTTTGTTTCTTAGATTTGCACGAAAATATTTGGGGCATGGTCCTATAGTTTTTCTTGTTAGTATTCCGAAAAGCTTTGCATAGGATGAAATCCGAATTCTTGCCATATATTTGTGAAAGGTTTACGGTAAGCACCGTGACCTGTCTAGAAAATACCCTTTAAGTCTTCATTTCTCCTGAGTGTTTACGTTTACCGAAAAACGTAAGACATTCAACTTTCACTCTGGACAAAGGGTCAATATTTTTGTACATTCTGATAACGTCACCACACAATCTGTTGTTCCACTTCACAAACTTCCAGGAACCAATGTTATCCTGCAGTTGTTATTTCGAATACCAAAGTGATTGAGAGGCAGTTGACGTCAAACGTAAAATTTCTCAATCCATTTACTGTATACTATATATATAATATATGCGGTATATAGAAACGAAACGTTTCAATATGCGTTAAAAATCGATGTGAATGATATTACAATTAAGTATTATTCGAATTTATTAAAACATTCACATGTAATTGGCTTGGAAATATAAGTACTCATTATTTTTTAAAATCATCGTACGAAGTTGTCAAGATTTGGAAAATATCAGGTTTTTGCTCTTCCTCTTCTGTCCTTCGGTATTTCTATTATCTTCCTTTGTTCCAATCTAATACCAAACGCCTAGATTCACTGAGAATTTCTTACATACTTCAACTCATGCATGCATAGTCATGAAGCAATGCTTATTTCCCTGGGGCCATCGGTTGTACATCAGCTTCTGTAATTAAGGTTTTTATTGCTGTTATGATAGACTGATGAAAAGAATAGCACCATGCAGATAGTCCTCATAAGAATGGATTTAAATTGACGCTGCAGGAAGCAGATTGAATTTGAAGGAATTGCGGCTTCAAGCCAGTACATTTGATGTAATATGAGCTATTCCACACAGATTGTTATTCAATTACAATCGTAATTCTAGCTCCCTCACCCTGTAATTGGTCTTTCATCCATTTTGGCCATGTACGTCACATGAAATACGCCAGATCGAACTTACAATCTCGACTTCCTTACGATTACATGTGGCGCTAAAGCAAAGGAGCCTTTTGCGAGATCTCGTGCTTTTAAATGATTATACAAAGGACAGGGATTACTAACAGTTTGACGACAACTGCTGGATTGAAGTCACCAAAAGACGGAATCAACATATTGCGAAAGTAATTTGCTGAGTTTCAGGTCTAGCTGACCTCTTTGCCGATTTGTTTTAGTAGTAATTGTCTTAACAGATTTCCCAATAGACCCAAGTAGATTTATTAGATGGGATGCTTGGGACGTGCCAGTCAGCATTTGCTACCTGTGATCCGAGTTCTGGATTTCTTTCATGATTGCTTTTTATTATACCATGCGGATTTGAAAAACAATCTGGCAACTGGTAATCAAACCAAACCACAGTGCAGAAAACAATGGCTTATTAGGAGCAGTAAAGGATGAGACAACATTCAAATCCATTCAAATTGTATGCTGATGGTGATTATGTACAGGGAAATGCTCTGGTTTAAACGACGGAAACATTTTCCTGTTGTAAACAATTGAAAGTCACACATTGGAAAAGTCCGTCACTTCGTCCTTATTTTTTGATTAAATTTTGAGTGGTATGGTTTGGCATATTTTGAAATATCTAAGTATTTAAGTATTTGCTTGGGATTATAGCTTAGCATTGCGGAATCTGAAGATCTTTTTGTTAAAAACCATCTTTATTCTTTGACTTTACAGGTAGCAGAGAAACAGCATTCATCTATGCAGTCACTAGCGCCGGGGTAGTTCATGCAATAACGCAAGCTTGTAGTTCTGGAGCATTAAACGAATGCTCCTGTGATCTCAGCAAACAAGGTCGGACTACTCCGGAGGGCTGGAAGTGGGGCGGTTGCAGGTAATAAATTACATTAATAATTACACAAAAGTGGAAGTGAGACACTCACGCTTGCATATTTAATATTCGGCTCGTATGTATACAGCGTAGCTCACACAAAGCTAAGATCAGTTTGGGTTAATACCTTATGTTTGAATTGTACTCGTGTATTTGTGTACACATGTACATGCCATGTCATGGGGGTCTTGAGAAGTTGAGAAGATAACTTTTATGTGTGTTTTATAGTGACAACCTCAAGTTTGGTGTTCAGTTCTCCAGAAAGTTTGTCGATGCTCCGGAAAAGTCCAAGCAGTGGGAATCTAAAAACGTTAGAAGTTTAATGAACCTGCACAACAACGAAGCTGGTCGTCAGGTAAGAACTGGCTTCTTCATCCTTTCACAGATTAAAGCTGGAGCTTTTCTTTGACAGCATAAATGTCTATTTATCCCGTATTTGTTTTCGTTGCAGGCTGTCTCCCATCTCATGAGAATGCAGTGCCGATGCCACGGAGTTTCTGGCTCTTGTGAGCTGAAAACGTGCTGGAAAAACGTACCGACATTTTCTCAAGTGGGAGACTACTTGAAGAAGAAGTACCAAAAATCAGTTCAGGTTAGCTTCTTGCTGATGATACATAATTGGTCATTTTAATTCTCATGCAATTTTATGACAAATGCATCCGGATAATGTACGTCTTTCGAATTTTGATATCTTAGGTTCCAGTGAAACAGCAGAAGCGTCTACGAAGAAAAAGTGGACGAAAGTTTCCAGTTGGGAAGCAGGAACTTGTACATATTCGAAAATCCCCGGATTATTGCGAATCTGACACGGAGAAGGGAATATTGGGAACTACTGGACGCCTCTGTAACAAAACGTCAGATGGTCCAGATCGTTGCAGTATACTGTGTTGCGGAAGAGGATTTAATACAAAGGTAAGAATTTACTTAGCCACCCACGAAAAAACAATGTAAAATGGGTTTATATTGTAGCAACGACTTTAGTAGTGAGGTACTTATATGGTGGAGTCAGACTCGCACTACTCCATATTAAAAAGGTTACCCAGTTTAACAAATCGAGTGAGGAAAGACAGCAAGTGTGAAGGAAGAAACCATGACAGATACATTACATTTATGTAGACGTGAGGGAGTAATAATACGCGATGTATGCACAGATGACTACACAAGCGGAAGAAATTTTAACATTTGATTGACAACTGAAATAAATGTGGTATGTTTGTGTCGGGTCGAGAATAACGAGCGACTAGTCGTTTTTTGAAGTGTGTGGTTGTCACTGTTAACTCATGTTTTTTGGAATTTCCATCTTGCATGGCTATTCACTTCCCCCGAGTTCTTCTGATGCCTTTTGCATCGGTCCGGCCAAGTACTCACTTTTACAAGGGTGTTCTCTTCTCGCAAACGTTATATCTATTTCTACGCTTGTTACACAAAATGGATCTCATGATGATATTCTCTTCAGGGTGAAATATTCATAATTTTATACATATTTTCAGGTTGTGAAGAAGGTGGAACGTTGCCAATGTAAATTCATCTGGTGCTGCTACGTCAAGTGCAAGCCGTGCATAACGCGCACCGACATTCACACTTGTAAATGACAAGACAACTCCGAAATTCATTCAATTTCTCCAGTTTTCTATGCTGTTCCTTCTCGTATTCACGAAACTATAGTGTTGACTCATCATCATCCTCCTTCTTCTACTACCACCACCAGCAACATTAGAGCAGTAACACTTTGCATCATTGTAATTATTCGTGTGTACACAGTTATACGTCCAGACAAAGTAGCCCTAGGATTTACTATTTTATTCCACGCTTTACAGTATTTTATCAAAAATGCAACCACACTGTATGCAGGAAATAGCCTTGCATTCGTTTACTCCCAGTATATGACGATGACACGTTGATATTATGTTGCCCTGGTAAATTAGTAAAAATACAAAATAAAAAATGAATTACATTGCGTTTATGTAAGCAGTATGTATTCCCTGTAACCAAACTACTGTAAAGTCTTTATTCGTTTTTCCCAACTAATAGTATTCTAAGTGTTTAGTATTAAAAATGTTAGAAAGATCGTCGTGTTATCTTTAGCTGAAAATTAGCTGCTTGCCGGATTGACTGTGTGTAGTACATATATATTATAATGTTAAGTAGATGGGGCTTTTTCATGTGCAATCTTCCACGTACGTTTAAATTCAAAAGAGTGAGCTGAGTACACATCAATCTGAAATGAAAAGTCAGACATAACTTTTAGGTTTAGGTTACTAATTTAGATGGCAACTCCAACTCACTTTAAAACATGCTTATTTCTTGATTCCTCCTCTAATAATATTGCAAAAACTCGTTTTAAACAAATATTATTATTATGTAATACCAAAAATTGTAACTCAACGTACTTAATGTTGCCGAAAATTATGATTATTAATGTTTGAGTTTAAGCTAAGTACTTCCTAGGCATAAACTGAATGTACAGAAAATATTGATGTATGTATGTATGTATTTCTTTTACATTTTGCACAAATTCATTGGTCTTGCCATACTACTATGTATTATTAGTGTCACATCGTTATTAGTAACTTTTAAAATATTACATTTCAGTATAATAAAAAGTATCTAGATATCATAATACTATTGTAGAACTCACGGATTTATAGTTGTAAAGGTAGATTCGTATGAGGTGTAAATATGAGTTGTAGCCTGAATATACTTAGACACTACATGAGTATTATTGGAGTTATTCGTCATTGTGTTGGAATTACTTGTTGTTACGGACATCCCCTTTTCATATGGTTACAAACAATGATCATCCCCGTGTTCGTTGTAGGTAAAAATATATAACACAATTATAATGCATAGTGTTTAATGCTCTCACTATTGAGAAATGTGCTTACTACTTCGTAACCGTTCTGAGTATGAGTAAAATTTACAAGTGTAGGATAATTGTGTAATGTATATATATGAAGTCACAAAATGGATGATGGTTTGGTGTGGAGAAGTTGAGATTACTAATGATAATAAATAAATGGCCACCGTTGTGTTTCGCCTTCATACAATAAACTTTCGCTTGTTGATTGTCATTATTCATTTTCAATCAAATTATTAGTTGGTTGGACCACGCACGTACGTCATAGTGAGCGGTATTAAGTCGCATCTTATACGATTTATTATTAATTACATACAACCTCATAGTTTACAATATGGATACAAAGTCATGTATATATTAAGGCACGTTACGGTTGACTACCTACTTGACTATCTATGAGTAAAAGAATGGCAGTGACAAAAAAAAACTGAATGATATAAATAAATGTATTTCCCTAAGAATTGATGAGCCGGTTTCGCATCCAGAAGAAATTGATTGGCAGTGGTTGGTTTCTTGAATGTTTTGTACACAGTCTATCAGTATTACGTTAAGTAAGAAAATCAGTATCAGAAAAGGTTTAAAATCTATGATCGTAATTACAGTTTGCAGTCATCCCCATTTTTTTCTGCTTGCATACTTGAGGCTCGCATTCAAAATTCATACAACAAACACATCCCATAACCCTTGTGAACTTGTACACTTCAAATAAATATTCATGCGTACATAATATATGAAAGTAAGTACCCTTATATAAATGAATGAGCTACAGAAAGTGGAAAAATTAAATATAGTCTAAATTAAATTAAGTTAAAGCTACAAATAAATATATATGAAAACTTATTAGCAAAAAAAAACACGTACTATACACTCGCAACATGGTTCTAATTAGTCTAAACAAATTTTTTTATTGTGTGGTAAAAAACAACTAAAATTATGCTAAAAACTTACTGAACGTTTAAAATACAGTTGAGAGAAAACTCGTATACATAGAAATCGTTCAGACAGACCTAAATTGAATACGTTACCCTAAGTAAAGCACACTTGGCCTATGTCTAGACGGAACTTTTGATCGGTCTCTCCAATGTCCTTAATGGCAATATCAACTATTGGAAGACGCGCAGCTTTGTCGGTATTATACGATATTGTCGTCTTGGCCCATTCGGCCTTCTTCCACTGTAGAATTTAAAAAAAATTATTTCAGTTTTGTATAACTGCAAAATAACTAACAAAATGATTGCATTTAGACTTACCCGACATTCATCCTCGACGACGTTATACCGCGTCCTCTTTGTTCCTCTTGCAGTCAGCTCCAAATCATTCCATGCCATTAGTTTGAGTGCACTACGATAACTCCTCTTTTGAGAATCGTAATGGGCTGCAGAGTTCCAACAATGGTATGTGATGTTCTGCTCTGCGTTGGAGGATAGAAGCTGAAGGAAAGTCATTTGGTTTCCATCCGTTTTGTATGTAAACTGAAAGCAAGGACATTTCAGTTACTTTCACCCATCAATATATAATACGAGGTGAATATGTGTGTTAAATAGTTGTCATCCAAAATATTACTTGGAATCCGTTATCTAATTCCGAGAACCAATTGTCTCCAGCAATATTAACATTAGGACTAAGCTCAATTGATGTGTTAGGCTTGGGATATATGCAGGTGGCCTTATCTTCCATTCTGCAGTAGACAAGGATAGCATCTCGCTCATCTCCCGCATTAGGATCGATCCAGTACTCTCCTGTTAAGGTTAAAGTTTATTAGACCGGAAATAACCACACCAACACCAATTGTTAATTCCGTTTCATGAGCATACCAGACTCCATTTCAGGATGAGCAATTGCAAGGTCTTTGCATGTCTTTGCTGGTGATTTCTTGTCTCCAGAGGGTTTCTTGAATTTTTCGAAAGTGGCTTTCAGTTGTTCATATGCAGTCAGGACAAGCTTTCTCCTTTCTTCATCATTAATTTCCTTTCCTAAGATTTTGTAGGGTTCGTCTCCAGCCAATGGATCAGGACCCTAATAATCATATAACCACGCTGTAATATGACTTTTCTTAAGTTTTTGAAGTAAAATAATATCTGAAAATCGTTACCTTCGCTTGCCCTTGGCCAAGAAGGGCAGCGAGAGCCGCAGCATCATAACCAAGTGACTCTCCAGGTGGACCAGGAGGACCTGGTGGTCCACCTGGACCGGGAAGACCAATTTTGCCAGAATCTCCAGGCGTTCCCCTTGGACCTGCAGGTCCGATTGGTCCTGGCGGTCCCGCAGTTCCATCACGTCCAGACGGTCCTGAGTTAATCGTAGTAAGCGATGTTAGAGAAAGTGATATACAACAATTTTTACGAGCACTAAAAACCAGTTTTACCCTTTGGTCCAGCATCTCCAGGCTTTCCGGGTGGTCCATTTGGCCCGATTTGACCTCTTTCTCCAGCGTTACCCTGTTATCAATCACTTACGTAGTTCACAACTTTAACACAACCAGGATCATTAGGCGTAAAAAAATAGTGGTTTACCTGTGGTCCAGGAAGACCTTGTAATCCGATAAGACCCCTGTGCCCCTTCGCACCCTTAGCGCCGCCACCTCCCTTCTCTCCCCTTTCACCTTGCGGTCCTGGAGGTCCAGGTTTACCTCTTTGTCCCTGGGTTAACAAAGCAAACAGGTCTATGATTGCCATTCTTTGTTTCAAGTTGCACACATTGGTTCTAAATTAATGAATACCTGTTGTCCTTCCACTCCTTGAGGTCCTGTTTCACCCTTTGACCCTCTTTCTCCAGTTGGTCCTGGTGGTCCCACGTTACCTGGAGGACCCTGAAAGTTTGAATTATTATTAGTTTCAGTTTTAAACACTACAACGCTTGGCAGATGGTTAACCGTTTACCAAAGAATACTTACCGGAAGTCCTTGAGAACCGGGCATTCCCATCATACCAGCTGGACCAGGAGGTCCCTTGTCACCAGGTCTACCAGACAATCCAGGCGGTCCAACTTTACCCTGTCCTCCCTCTGGACCTGGTTCTCCTTGTGCTCCTGGAGCTCCAGGTGCGCCCATCATACCCGTTTCTCCCCGTCCTCCTTCTTGTCCTGGTTTTCCTTGTGGACCATGTTCACCCTGTGCTCCTCTAGGACCTCTGGATCCCGGTGGTCCTGTAGGACCTGGCAAACCGGGTAGACCACGATCTCCAACGGGACCAGTTGCACCTGTGTTTAAATTAGTATACGGTTAAAGCGTGCTACTTTAAAATTATAGAAACTTTGCTCTTGCAATTCCGTAATTAATATTACCAGGCTTTCCGACTGCTCCAGCTGGACCTTCAGCTCCACCTTCTCCCTTTGGTCCTTCTGGTCCAGGTGCCCCTGGAGGTCCAATAGGACCAGCATTTCCAGTTCTTCCATTATCTCCTGCCTGTCCCTTAAGTCCAGGCATACCCATGGGACCAGGTGGTCCTTGAGCACCCATCATTCCCTAAAATGTTTGAATGTTTGTAACAAAATTCCAAATAAAATGCCCAATGTTATGTTAAGCTAAAATGTCTGTGAAGTTGTTAACTAACAGGAGGGCCAGCATTTCCAGGTCTACCAGGTGGACCTTGAGGTCCAGACTCTCCTCGTTGACCAGGTTCTCCTCTAGCACCCTTAGCTCCGTTCAAACCAGTTAATCCGGGCAAGCCTGTATATAAAGTTATGAAATGGGTGAATTCAAGTTAAAATGTCTCAACTATTCGAGAATCAAATTTTACCTTGTTCTCCAGGCTTTCCGAGATTTCCAGGGGATCCTTGTTCGCCCTTTGAACCAGGAAGACCTCTTTCACCCTTAGCACCAGTAGCACCACCCACACCTTGAGGTCCAGGGAATCCTTGAAGTCCAGGTGGTCCGCCAGGACCACGTTCACCAGGAGCACCAGAACCACCGGGTTCACCTGCATTTAAAATGTGACGCATGAAAAACTGGATTAGTGAAGTATCATGAAAGTAATGTTTAAATATATGCAACCAAAATACTGCATACCTGCGGGACCGGGTGGACCAGGATCTCCACGGTCTGCTGGTTCACCAGGTGGCCCAACAGGACCGACCGGACCCAATGGACCTTGCTCTCCTTGTCTTCCAGGTGGTCCAGCTGGACCCAACAAACCAGGTGATCCTCGTTCTCCTTTCTCTCCAGGAAGACCAGGTTGACCTCTTCCTCCAGGCAATCCCTGTTATTTCATGTTTGGTTTCAGTTTAATAAAATGGTAAATGCTGTTGATTTTTCAAACGCTGAAAAATATAAAGCCAAAGTTACCAATAATCCAGGTGATCCAGCATGTCCTTTGTCTCCTTTCATTCCAGTTGGACCCTTACATATGTAAAATTCATGTGGTGAAAGATTATCATACAAAATGACACTTCAATGACACACAAAGGTTTGCAATTTACTCACAGGTGGACCATCGGCTCCCATCATTCCAGGTTCTCCTCTATTTCCAGGAGCTCCAGGTGGTCCTGAAGGACCTCGTTCTCCAGGGAAGCCTCTTTCCCCTCTTCCACCAGTTGAACCCGGTGGTCCTTGAGGACCTTGCAAGCCAACTTCTCCATCTTTTCCTGGAAGTCCAGCATTACCAGGTGTTCCAGGCAGGCCCTAATTATTAAATACCAATTGTTCATTAGAGTGTGCAGACACGATTGAAAAAAGAATTCATTATTTTGTAATTCTGGCATACTTGGAATCCTCTAGGTCCTGGCGGTCCAGGTGGACCACGTGATCCATCTGGACCTGGAGCTCCAGGTCCTCCTTGCATTCCCATTGCACCATCCTTTCCTGGATCTCCTCTTGGTCCGGGTGGTCCCATCGCTCCATGTTCACCATCCTTTCCTGGCTCTCCCTGTGGTGAAAATATGCGTGAATCACATTTCCCCAAGAAACCTCTTTGGAGCAAAATTGATTTAACTTACAGATATTCCCTTGTCTCCAGGTGGACCCATTGGTCCTGGTAATCCGTTCGGACCCATTAAACCTTGGTCTCCTGGTTTTCCATCCTGACCAGGCAAACCACGCTCTCCAGGTGAACCAGCTTTACCAGGCAGTCCAGGTCGTCCAACAGGGCCTCTCAAACCCTAAGAAGTTAATGTTGTGGTTAACGTAATCCAGCTACTTGAAGATAATACTAAATACAGTTCAAAATATTACTTGTAATCCGGGGGGACCAGGTCTTCCAGGTTCGCCACCAGCTCCCTTTGGACCAGAAGGTCCAGTTGGTCCTCTATCACCACCTTGTCCCTTCGGTCCAGGCGCACCATCTTGTCCAGGTAAACCTCTACCTCCAGCTGGACCTCTCTCTCCAGGTGGTCCAGCAGGCCCATTTGGTCCTCTTGGTCCAGGCTTTCCACGTTTGCCAGGGGCACCTGCAGCTCCCGGTAAACCGCGGGCTCCAATTGCACCTCCTTCTCCCTTTGGACCTGATTCTCCCTTCAAACCAGCCTCTCCTGGATTTCCCTTAAAGGACGAAAATAAAGTGCATGCTACAGTATTTAAAGTATTGCTTGAAATATTTTGCAAAATTGAATTAAACTAACTGGATTTCCCTTCGCTCCAACCGGTCCAGGACTTCCGGATAAGCCAGGTGGACCTCTTGCACCAGGGAAGCCTTGTGCTCCAGGTGGACCAGCTTGTCCTGGAGATCCCTTTTCTCCAGGTTGTCCATCTTTTCCTGCTGGGCCACTTGGACCTGGTTCTCCAGGGGTTCCGGGCCTTCCAGCCTCACCTTAATTGAGACACAGTGCAAAGTCTAAAGTTTCGTAAATTTTCAGGAAAATTTCACAGATTTCAAAACTGATTTTTACCTCGAGGTCCTTGTAATCCTTGGGAACCTTTGGGTCCAACAGAACCTTGATCTCCTTTGCCTCCCGGGCTACCAGGGAAGCCTGGTGGACCAGGCTTTCCAATCGCTCCCTGTGAATATTTAGCAGTTTAGTTTAGTTTGCATTTATTAATTTTTATCATTGGACTTTAGATTTGCTTGAACTTCCATAATGCACGTACGGGTAAACCTGGTGGTCCAGCAATTCCATCAATACCTCTCAAACCTGGAGGTCCAGGGGGTCCTTCACGTCCACGTTCTCCTCTAGGGCCGGCGGGTCCCTAAGTAAGGAAATGTGCATAACATCAGCTATACATTCGAACAACCAGTTTTGTGTACTCAAGTAATATATCAAACCATTGGGCCTTGAGGTCCTGGTGGTCCCGCTAATCCAGTCAAACCTTTTTCTCCCGATGTACCTTGCTCTCCCTTGGCTCCATCTAATCCAGGGAATCCACGATGACCCTTTACTCCAGGCAAGCCTGGCATTCCAGGAAGACCGCGTGGGCCAGGGGGTCCGGCAGGTCCCGGTGGACCAGATTGTCCATCGTCTCCATTTTCGCCCTATGTGAAACATGAACGCATAATCACGACAGAACTTTCACTTCTATAATTTCAACTTGAAAACCCAAATCTATTTATGAAACTGCATTTCACTATACTTACGTCCTTTCCAGGTGGTCCAGAAAGACCTCTTGGCCCGGATATTCCTGTAGGTCCTGGTGGACCAGGATCACCAGGTTCTCCTCTAACACCTTGAAAGCCTTGTGGTCCCGGAGGTCCAGGGGGTCCTGTATTTAAAAAATGAATAATACAATAATAGTTGAGTCCTCTGTACCGTTTTTCTATTAAAATGAATACATCAAATCCGACTTACCAGGTTGTCCTCTCGGACCGACAGGTCCTGTTTGAGCTTGTAAAAACTGAAATGCATCTGGAGGTGGTGCCTTATCCCCTGTTCCTTGTGAAGCACCAAGTTGACTTATAAATGGTGTTATCTACATATTACCCAAATGAAATTAGTTACTGCATAATATAATTGTCAGTATTAGCTATAAGAACAGCTTCCTACATCCGGTGTAGGACCTGGTGGACCCGGTATTCCAGGAGTTCCTGGGAAACCTGGAGATCCCGGTATTCCAGCGTCACCCTTAAATCCGCGAGATCCTGGAGTTCCAGATTCGCCCTACATCAAAATATCCCGTTAAGATATCTAAAGAAAGGACTTTCGTCTTTTAATTATAAGGATGTATGACTCATAAGAACCTACTCTTGGTCCTGGAAGTGGATTAACTGTTACTGCGCCGTCAACGTCTTCCTCTGATAAAAATAGCCAGCACTTTTAGAACAAAGACTAATCAAACATTTGGTGAAAGCAAAGGGTTTCTTTCACTCATACCTGTACAAATTGGGCAACACTGTCCGAGTGGAATATACTGTTGAGTTGCACACTGTATTTCGGGACACTCAACATCATCGCAGTTAATTTCTGTACAAACAGACAATATAAATTTCTGTTTGCGATAATTTCAACAGAACTTTTTTTTTCCAAGAGCCTTTAACTAAAGTACCAAAGAAACTGATAACAAACCTCGGCAACCTTCCCTCGAGCATTCTACTTTCCCTCTGACGCAACGACATACGGCACAGCTATCGGGTTTCCAGTCCTCCCCATCTTGATAAGTCCTTCCCTCAAACTGACATGTTCGAAGTGTAATAGCGCTCGGTTCTACCATAATTATGATTAAGCATCAAATATAGTCCCTGTTATGCAAATTTCGGCAACGATAGCAATGCAATGAAACTACGGAAAAACCTTCAGATCTTCTCGGGGCTTCAGTCGTTGTTCGTGCCGTCGGTCGTGTTGTCACTTCAGCAGGTGCAGCTCTTGGTGATTGCGTTGTAGTTACTGTTCGCGACCCTTGTCCTACCAAACCAGAAAATTGTCAATTTTCTTGTAATCAGCGATCAGTTTATAATTACTGACAATTTTCAATGCTCTTACGTATCGTTTATAACCGTATGAATTACTAAAGAAAGTGCATAGCTATGCGATGCATCCTGAATTTGCTCAACTTTACAATTTTTCAGTTGTATATTTCTAATGTCTAACAGAAAACTAAGGATGTAATTATGATAATTAGCCAAATATTTGCTATCCATGTTCCCAAATTTCAATCCAATGTTCACTAAATGATTTCATTTGCTAAACGTAAAACATGGTTTTTGTCGACCGAAAGCAAGAACACTCAAATAAATCGTTATGATTATTTTTAGAATTAAATGTTGTGCGGAAATTCATTAACTAAAACTTGTTTCATAAACAAGGAAGCGGAACAACATGTATAAATATAATTATTGGTTCATTTTCACAGAGTAGAAAATGCTATGCTAAAACTAATTAGTTGATTTAATTTAATATGGATTTTCAAGGCCTGAAGTCAAGTTAAACAGACATATATAGTTCAAGGCAATCTTTCTAACATTTGACATTTTTATTGATTTGTGACAACAAAGTTGTAACTTCCGTAAAGTAAAAAGCGCTCGTGAGGGGCCAGCGACTATTGAGTTAGTGTAGCTGCTAGCAGTCTAATTTTCATGATGATGAGGAGTATTGTCCTTCACCTCGCGTCAGTCTCACAGAACTTGATTTGATTAAACGAAGAAAAAGTTCCGCTTCCTCAAATTAAATAAGTTTTAAGGTAATTATCACGTACATTTTCTACATCAATTCGTTGGTTAACTAAAGTTTGACTGAAGATTCAGAGTCTGTTTTTCGAAAGGTGCGTAATCAACTACATGTCATGTAAGATGTGTTGTCAAACTCCAGACCTAAAAAGCTAACGTCTCAATAGCAAAAGGCCGTTCCTACTTCCAACCATCAAAATCAAAAGTTGGTTAATCACCAGATCAGAACAGTGGATGCATTTGAGTTACAATCTGAGATAAAAGACATGAACGTTTTGTTGGAAGCCCATTCCACATGTGCAGAAGCCTATTCACAAAGCGTTTGAATGAAGTGACAAATGTGTGCTTTGCTCATTTGCTGTGAAGACGACTAAGATGTATATTAAATTTTGCTTGAAAAGTGTAGCTTCCTCCACCATTTTTTTTACTATCCATACCAATCTTCATTCACAAAAAAATGTATAGGGAAGTAAAGCTGAGTCTACAGTCTGCTGTGATATGGGGTAGAAAATTTTGCTGATAAATGTCTGGAACACATTCCAGCATGTGAGAACAAACCTGATATCCTACCAATTCTATGTATACAAAGACAGTTGTCATACTTTTTACCATAACCTCTTGGCCTGGAGTCAGTTGCTGCTTTTTTATTCAATTATCATGACAGCAGTTGATCAACATCATGAATCTGGGTGCAGCAGCGCAGGTCAAAGAACCCAAAGACTTTGACCCAACCACATACATACTATTCAACATACTTCCTGATAATGGTGAGAGCTAGCCGTGTTTTATGGGGTGAAATGAGCCCTTGTTAGTTTCACGTAACAACTAATTAATTATGGTAATTATGAGATTTAAAAAAAATGGTAAAATATAAAACAAAAAAAAGGGTTGAGTTACCGTCTTCGTACTCCTCCGCACCATACTCATAGTCTTCGTAGCCATTGTACTCATACTCATTTCCACCGTTCCCATTCCCATTTCGACGATTACCATCTTGCCCACGGACTGAGATCGGGTTGCATAATGTGAACACAATTAATGTAATAATAACAGAACACACCTGCAAGTCTTTCGGATTGCCCATCATGCTCCACACAACGCGACACAGTCGGATGATGGCTGACCGCAAATTAATCTAGGTTACTATAGTGGCTTAACCATTATTCACAGGTATTTGACGAGAAGTCCGTCGTCATTTTCTGTTGAAAGAAAAATACACGTGCTTTGGAACGGCACTCTCGCACTCAACTTTTTGGGGTTCTGAACAAGTCAGAAGAATTTTTATTCTGATCGTCTCGGGCCCCAATTGCACACTAGCTTAAAATATGTTCACCCCTTACTTCCAAAAAATCCTTTACCTCTGATTTTTTTGCTACTTGCACCAGAAATACTCGGTATGAATGGGGAAGCCAAACCAAAAGGGAACTCAAACATCCCAACCAACGTTGTCTTTCAAAAACTGAATATGCACACGAAGCTGTCTCTCTCTCTCTCTCCTGTTTTCAAATGAAATGAACTATAGAAAGTAGATGTCTACGACATAAATATATGTATGCGTTATTACATTTTCAAAATAAAACACGGCTCGAGTCAATGCTTCAAGTTGAACGTTATTATTATATATTTTGTTTAGTTTTGGGAGCTTCAGCTTTCCGGTGGAATCGCTTCAGCAAGGAGCAGAATCATTTTCCTCTCCAGTCGACACACCAATGCCTACAACACCACTCTACGCAACTGAAGTCTCAAATCCTTTAATTCCTCTCCTCAGTTTCTTCTTCATCATCACTCTCTCCTTTTTTCAACTTCCAGCAAGACAGTTAAAAAGGAGACATATCAAGACTTCACCAGAGAGTATCAACTGTCTGTTTTAAGCACAATCGGAGGCCCAATCCAAATTCTGCTCGCTTTAACAATAATAATAATATATAACATTTCATTTCATACACAAGGAGAGATCAAGATGAAGACGATTTTATTCCCAATTTTCAACAAGAGTGAAATGAATGAATGAGGAACCGCAGCCGAGTTAGACGACTGTGAAGTTAAGTGAAGGGGGAAATGCCATCATCGGTCACTGTAACTGGATCATCATGCATAGATTATTACATTAACTGTTTCATAAAAACATGGAAAACGCCAAATACCTTTTACATTTGATCTTTTATACATTTGTTTGTCGAGGCTGAGAGGGAGCTTTCAGAGCTTCAATAGACATAGATATACATACATACATACATAGTTGGCCAAGACAGCTTTAGCTCACGACTCAAAACATGAGCATACTGACGCTGTTTCCATTACTCCACTCACTAGCTGAATTAGTTCAAGGAGTCTTCACAGGTTATCAGGAGATGCAATGTAAAATGCCTTCTTGCAGTTTGCTACATTTCCTTAAAAGACAGAGAGGCATGACATGATCAAGAAAGAAAGGGCTGCGGCTCGAGGAGATATATTTTTATTAAAATTAAATGATTCTTTACTTCACTCAACATGATCAAGATGACATTACTCAAACTAAACAAACAAGTGAGTATGAAAAACAGGGGAATGTACTCCATATTTTTTTTGGATTCAAAACTCATCATCATGATGGATTTTTTGATGCATTCAAGATTAATAATTTTAGCAGAGAGATGAAATATTGGCTATTTTTTCTTCATTCTTTTTTTTTTTTCATTCAGCTTGGGCTGTCCAAAATCCATACGTGATGGGATTATACCAGCTCCGCTACAAAAAAACTCAGAGGCCCCTGGCCCTAGAATGCCGATGATGATAGTTTATACTTTACACAAGTAGCAAATGTCAGCAAGCGTAAGTTAGAGTTTGTATTCCACTATATTCCCAATATTCAACCATTATTAGTGCAAGTAACAGTGGTGTTATCTTATTTTATTTATGAATGGAGAAAGCAGTAAGTATTAGTATGCATAATTGCAGTTAAATCACCTAAACTTTATTCACACGGAGAAAAATATAAATATGGTAATAGTCATCACATCATCTTGAGAAATTAAAGTAATCGAAACAAGTTTTGGCTACAAACTGTAATACAGCATCTTAATTCCAACTTCCAACCTGTATGCATATATAGAGCCAAGAAAAAATCATTAAACCACACACTCTCAATATCTAGTCGTAATAATTTTACATGCACATTATTTTATTACGCAATAAAAATCATTATGGTGACGATGACACAACGTGCGTCTTGCGCCTCGTTGCTGCTACAATAAGATTAGATATTGCTTTGTGGCATTGGTTACCTACATAGAAAATATTCATCAGGAAAGTAATTTTGGGTTTGGAAAATCAATTACTTTTCTTATTCGAGGAAGTAGCTCATCAAAAACATCCATCCTCGTTCAGGTTTCCTCCTAATTGAATATCAGTCTTCCGTTTTTTCATCAGCTTTTCATCAAAAGACGGATGTCCTGATCATCAAACCATCTAAGCAGAAATTTGGATGCGGTTCTATCGTCGACATCCAAAATATAACGTAACTTTCTATGTCTATGAATAGCAAATGAACTTTTATACGGCGTGAGGATCTTTGTTGATTTAGAATCACACGTCAGTCATTGGTGGTGTAAGATTTAGTACATTCGCAACAAGACAACTTCAAACGAATTAAAACATGGTGTAATTTGTTCCGTTCCCAGTGGACAAGCTAATGCACACATTCATTTGTGGAATATAAGTAGGTTGAAGGTAATATAATGGCTGGCATTCATAAAAACCCATCCATAACAAGAAACTGGAGTCCATTGCAAGTACGATTGAGTAACTAATCCTTACTGAGAAACTGGATCTCCTTGTGTATGAGCTTTGACGATGTCTAATTATAATATATTGCATGCGCTTCTCAAAGTTTGACGTTAATGAATCTCCGTTTGCTACAAACTACAAAGGACCATGAGAACATGCATCGATTGTCTGCAACTTTGCTCAAAATTTTACTTTCTCATTGTCCTAATGGAAAGGGATTGAGTTACTTTGCTTCCCCAACCGGATCTCTTCTTTGGGGGAAACTTTGTAAGATTTTTGTCCTCTTACCTTTTGCAAAAGCTACTTTCAAAAGTTTCAGAAACTAGTCACCTATTTTGTTTCCCCATCTTTAAAAAATTAACGAGCTAATAAGCTAAATTTGATATTATAATATACGTGTGTGATTAACAAACTTTCTATTTTTCACAATGCTGTGTAAAATATGAGTTTTTAAAAGTTTGTGAGTTTCATTTCGAAGTTACATTTATGAGTTTTCATCATGATTTTCAAGAATTCATTTCAATATATTCAGTACTTTACACTGAATGAACAAAGATAAAGACGCTAGATCATTATAATGTTTGAAGGAAACATCATATAATATCTTCATTCAGCATGATGGTAAAACTAATTTTCCTGCTGAGGTAACCCAAACACAGGCAAATCAGGAGTCCATGAAGAAACTTCTCCCTATTCTGGATGACAAGAGGAGCTTGATATTTAATTTCTAAGAAGATACAACACCAAACAACATCCTCTCCATCTCCGTCTCTCATTTCTCGCTGCTTTCTTCTCACGTCCTTTGTCTAGCATTATCCGATTTGGTGAAGTATCTCATAAAAAGCCAAACGCATTCATTCTCCGTCTACATTATTTTAGATAAGGTCCAAGTTAGTTCTGCACATCTTTCTTGGTGTTGGCGATGATGATGAGGAGGGAGCTAGCTAGTGGAAAATCGATAATTCAGCTGGCTGGCCATTGCATTTACCATGGATGGATGAGTTGTCAGGTGTGTCCCTTGACTATACACGACTCATTGGGGAGCCAATGGTGATGCTTTGGGTTGTACGGTTTGCTTCAGCATTTTCACTTCTAGTGCCATACTTCCTCTTTCACCTGTTCCATTTATAATCTACCTGGAAAACGTGATGATGACTCGCTCGCTTTTCTCCTTACATCTTTTTAAAGCTATCAGCCTTCCTAAGCATCTTCCAGCTCGAGCTAAGTTTCAGCTTAGGCTCACTCACTCGCGGAACACAAGAGCTTGAGCAGTGGACTTGCTTCAAGCTCGTCATTAAATTAAGGCTATTCTTTGGAGAAAGCAACTCACAGGAATAAAAAAATACATCCTTTTTCACACGTTACATAAACACACAGTCGTACGTTTAGCGAGCTCAGATTTGTTCGCGATTCCAGAGTAACAAGTTACCAGATTTGGAGAAACTGTTGCTCAACCGATCTACTTTGCATCCATCACGTATAGTTTTCTTTCGGGAAATCATTAGTTAGTACTGACTACTCTCAATGAATACCGCACGTTCTGCATTTCAAATACATCTCATGAGAAAGCTACTTGTTTTTTTTTTCGTAACAAGTACTAGAAAGTGAAGCTAGAAGTTTCAGAAAATCTTATTCCACGCAAATTATTCGTGATTGACAAGTACTATACAGGGGATTGCTTTGGTACAGCAGGTAAAGTGAAATATTCAACAATTTAACTTTTTGTATTTTTACCTTCCGTTATCTTTTCTGAGACGGTTATATGAAAAAATGGCTGAAATTCAAATGGCATCAATCATACCTTAACTTAAACCCTTGAACAAAAATACGACAGTTGTCTGTTGTCTCAGCACAAAGATTTAGGCTTTAATCAATCTTTAAGATCAATAGCTATTTTATTACAACCAACGCTTATCTGCACCATTTCGATAGATTATACCATGTTGCGTTGCATTAGTTAACTAAACTGTGGAAGGGAGCCTAGTCTTTTTCATTCGGCATGGTGATTATCGATTTAGTATGCTTAAGTGTGTATTTGTAAGGGCATTAGTACTCAACCACTTAGAGTTTGCAAGCACTAGAATCCTTTTCTACAACCCATAAGAGCTTCTAAAGCTATTTGCTCAGAGTCCTTACTCCACTTACAATTGACGATAGCAATAGCAGAGCTCATACAGTCGTACTAAACCCTCTGAAGCCTAAAGCAAAGCGTATCCACTTTTCTGGCGATTCAGTATCGATATCACATTGTTTGTCTGCTATGGATTTGATAGGATAGAGCGTATTATACCTTGTCAGCTGCTGCTGCAGAAACCCTTTCGTTCTTTTCATATTTATAACGCAAATGCATGTAGTTGCAGACACAGTTCTGAGTTGTAAGTCAACAAATGAAAGTTGAAGGGTTACATTAACTTCACGTATCAAAAATTTACGGCCAATCGATTCAGAGCTAGAGTCACTTCAAATGTTTCAATAATGGTTTTAATAACTGCAACCAAAGTATTATTGGAAGTACATAGTCATCTACTTCAAGCCATAGTAGTATAGTATAAACTTAAATTATTAGGAATTCCTGTGTGCTTGCGTGCTACATATGAAATAAGACATCACAACAACTCGTCATAGTAAGTCGTACTTATATTATATTCATACTACCTTGTTTCCACTTTCTAGAAAACCATAAGTTTTGAACTACAATTCCAATTATCCTCGAAAATATCAAGTGCTCTAAAGTACGTGCTAATTCTCAAAATCCGTGAACCCTACATGTTATGGGTTTTGAGGGTATATTTGCTATTACTATTAAACCCCAATCTGTTCCCAGAACAAAATTGGTTTCCGTTGCATGTGTAGGTTCTTGATTCATTAAATTTGCAAAAACATAACTATAAAGGTAATATATTGTCCATGAGTTCTTTATAAACTCATTGTGGGTGAGACTTTAATTTGTAATATGAGGAATCGGAATTATCCTGGAAAGGAAGAGACACAATATTTAATAAATCAATTCAATCTGCTCCCGACATATCTCTAAAAAACCTTTGACTTGACCGTTTGCTCTCAGATACAGTATACAATCCCTGCTGCTTACAATGACTTCCCGAACATTGTGTTCACGATGTCGACTTCCCCTACGACTGATTATGCTTGTTGTAATCACGGTTGGAGTGGTCGACGCCCAGGTAAGTACATAAGAACTGTTATTATTTAAGAAATCAAATGTAAGCCTCAATGAGTTCGTCGTGCAATCTATAAAACAATACAGATAAAAGCGATTTGAGTGAAGGGATAGCATATAATCTCAACTCTGTGAAATGAGTGGGGGTATATTTGACCCAATAATTTAAATGTACTAATGTGTTGGGACAGGATGAAAGTTATGGACTGATCAGGATCACTGCTCAAGAGGAATCAAACAGTTCAGTAGTACAAGCTCCGGATAATAGTACGAAGGAATTCTGCTTCTTTTACCAGTCCAATTTGTTTACGGTGCCATCAGAACCCGAGGTAATGTGCACTTTTATTATTTGGTTTTACTGCAAATAATTGGCAAAAAACTGAACCCGGTAGTCATCTGAAAAAAAAAATCCGCAATTTAAGTTCGTTTTTGGGAGAAAGTTTGAATGCATCCAATTTCATCATTTAAAACATTTACTTTATTTGATGTTCCAGAAAGTCTATAAAATCGTTGACTCAACAACTGTCGGAGTTTGTGACGGTGCGCCTCCAACGGTTGTTGGAAATAATACGCTTTTACTTCTGGAGCGTGAGGCAAACTGCTCAGTCTCTGAGTATATTAAATATGCTAAGGTAAACTTACGCCAAGTTTAAATCCACAAGTACGTATTCGTATTTATTCTGATTTTGGCTAACTCTTTTTGTAATTAAACAGGATAGTCACGGTGCTGGATTTTTCATAAATGTGTATAATAAGTCAAGGAGTAACGATAGTACTGGTTTGGATATATTTGGAGCAATCAGCAACCAAACTCTCTCGGAATTGAAGGTACAAACGATCAGTTATGAAATGTATTGTTTGTGAATACAAATCAGATTCTATTACTTTTTAACAAACAACGCAGTCAGATTTCATGATAGTTGATTGCTTCACATATTTCTTTTAGAAATACATTGAATGGCGAAGCGACATTTCTGTTCAAGTATTCAGCTTTGAAGACTCATTTTTCGACGGAAGCATCCTTCTTTTGTGGGTAACAGCATGTATTTGCGTTGCAGTTGGCTCCCTCACAGGACCTTACCAGGATATGCAAAGGTATAATTGGGTTACATAATGATTTGATTTGCTATTCACAATTTACAGTAGTACACCATTGAAGTGTAGCCTAATATCCTAAATAACATTCCTTTTAAAGCAGCACTAGCAGCCGCCAGCAAATTCTCGAGTCGTCGAGTAACTCCTCAGCTGAACCTAAAAATGTTCAGGTTCAATTTACAGTCACATTGGCGATGATTCTTGTGGTTTTCATAACGGCAACACTCCTGCTCCTCTACTACTTTTATGATTACTTGGGTAAGGAGGGTGTTAATTAACGGGTAATTTCTTTTTGCGTCATTTGAGCGGGTTGGTAATGCAATTTTCTGTCCCACTTTTAGTTTACTTCTTCATGGGAGTCTTCTGTCTTGCATCTGGACGTGCAACATTTGAAATCTTAAACCAAATTGTTAATATCTTCAAGGTGGATGCATATATGCCAAGGTAAATTATACTGCTCAGAATCCATACCTACCGATTCCCCGAAAAGTCTATGTAATTCAATACCGATTCATATATTAACGAAGGATCCGAGGATGTGCTGTTCACAAAATATTCCTGGCTGGTCTTTGCACTGCTTTCCCCGTACTCTGGTTCATATTTCGTCATAACTCAAGTATTTGGATTCTACAGGATTTTCTTGGAATTTGCTTCTGGTACGTTTTGTATACTTTCAAATCTTCTTTTTCAAACCGAAACAATATCTAAATACCAACAGCTCTAATTGGGTTTCCTAACATATCATAATTTACACATCTTGTTCAATGTATGGTTATAGCGTACACCTGATCCAGACTTTAAGGATGTCGAACCTGCAAATCTGTGCTGTGCTGCTGTCATCATTGTTCATATACGACATTTTCTTTGTGTTTATTACCCCGTACATCACTTCGGTAAGGAAAAAACTTAATTTTAATTCATTTCGCATACACATCATCGCTAATGATTACCTCACTTGTAAAAATCTTACAGAATGGCAAAAGTGTAATGGTGGAAGTTGCAACTGGAGGGAATTCTGGAGAGTCTTTGCCGTTACTGATCAAATTTCCAAGAACTCGAGGTCCAGCACCATGCCGTGGTGAAGGCTCCTACTCATTGTTAGGATTTGGAGATATTATCGTACCAGGGTTTCTTGTCTGCTTTGCACATTCTTTCGATATTATAATTCGTGGTGATAAACGGCGACCTTACTTCATTACTACCATGATCGGTAAGTAGATCGGTAGATTTTATGATTAACACAGTGTTTAAGACGCTTCAAGGCTTAGCAGTAACTAAATTGTTTTTTTTTATCGCAGGATACGGAATTGGATTAGCTGTTGCATTCGTTGCTCTCTACATCAGTCAAACTGGTCAGCCTGCTCTCTTGTACATTGTTCCTTGCACATTGATTCCCATCTCTGTTTTAGGCTTAATAAAACGGCAATTTCGAGATCTATGGCGGGGATCCATGACAATTACAGAGGTAGAGCCCTAAATGTATAATTTATACGCGTAGATCGTTACTACACAATCTACATGTGGCATCTATAAATTATCCTGAAAGTAACTGTTTCCACACTTAATGTTAAACTGTTGAGCAGGCTGTCTCAGACCCTGTTGTTTCGATTAAGAATTATCATTCAATGGTGCAACGACAGAGTCTGCATTTATTACACTTAATCCGCCAACGATAGTCTTCTTAGAAATGGAAAATTATATTGCGATGACATGTTCATTTAAAAAAAGATATAAAGCAACCTACGCTGCCCGTCTATCTTCTCAAATGTCTATATTAAAAAGGGTTTTCTATACGTTTTGCATTAAGCAACCAATCTCTTTACTGATCGTGAGACACGCCAGATATTACTGAGTATCTTATCATAAGCCAAACTATTGCAAAGTAAGAAATAAAAATTATTTTTTCTGTTTTTGTTATATGTGTGTAAAATTAAACATTTTAAAAATGTTCCTATGACCCTTATACTCATTAGTGATGTCGTTGTATTATGATGAATGAAAGGAATGGTAAAGGAGCCCATTTTGGTTGATGGGAGTATGACTGATCTAGTTAGGATTGGAGTCGTTATAGAAACTTGTAAGTATTGTTGACATATATCAATTCTTTGGAATGAGTTGTGATGGATTTTAGTATTAATTAATTAAATGTTAACTGGTATCGTAGAATGAGTACTTAAAGTAGTGGTAAAGCGGTAATTGATATTATGAACACTAGCGAACGTCAGCTTTAGTTAGTTTCGGCTGGCTTTCCTTACTTATCATATCATTTACAATGGTTATGAATGCGGTTCTAAGTATGTATAACATTTTCATTGTCTGTGTGGGAATCAATGCAGCTAAACTGCGACTAAATTGGTTGCTGCTGCAAGGCATGTTGAACAAGTCTAGATTGATTGTATTTGGGTGGTATTAATCACAGGGTACGAATTTCTGTATTAACTCGCAGAGAAGGACGCTTAATTAACTCCAAATATTGTATTAATTGAGACATACTGTTCCGTACACTCCATAAGCCCACGAAACATACCGTTATAATATCTCCAATAGTCACTAAGTTTTGCTCTAGTCTGATCTAATACCTCCATCTCCATCGTACTTTTGATGTGACCGCATTATTATGGTGCTTTTGTCATACAAAAAAGAATGTGAGGATTGAGTGTCTTCGTGGCAATTAGGGAGTCTGAACATTAGGTAGCTCATAAAAATTGTTTTAGGTAGCCTTTCGTAAAAGTAGTTAGTGAATTGTAGAGTTAGTAAATACACACCTATACACACAGATTACAGTATATGTAGCATGCAATCATGCCATCCCACTTTGTGGACACTTAACTGATGTTTTGCACTGATTCATGTAAACGTAGTTAGCAACTTAAAGGTAAAACTTTTTACGGTGTGAAAGCGACAATCTATCAAATTATATATTTTATGTAGACTAGTTACACTAGCATTTGTAGAGTAAATTCTAATCTAACCTACGTATACCCAGTAGTTGGTCTCCATGTGTCATAGTTTTTCTTTTCCTGTAGTTTGACAACTTGTTATACATTTTTTCGAAATGACTGATCCTTATTTCGATTCGTGTCTGGATTTTAATCACGAATGGTCACGCACGCAGTTAGTCGTAGAAGAGAACAATGGAAAATTTACAATTATAATACGATAAATAAATGGAAATGCATGAATGTTTATTCACTTATAGTTCTGTCTGTTTTCTGGCTCACTTTATTCTTCCTTACAAGCCGCATAGTAATTACAATTAGAAGCAATTCTCATAGGTTGGGTGCTTACGTGTTCATTGGTGCGGAAATACTGTTAATATTTATTTATTTATTGGGGCGGAGGGCTAATTTTAGGAAACATGGCATATCTTAAGCTCCGATTTTTTTGCGTAGCATACCTACTAAATTTATTAATTCCAACAATCATCAAAGCTCAGAACTCACAAGATGAAGAGTCAGCTTTTGGATTTGGAGCGGAGGACAATGAAGATAACGTTTGTTCATAAGATTTTAAGCTTTTGTTAACCTTTCTAATGCAGTATTTTAAATTCTGTATATTCGAATAGGTGTAAAGTGGTTCTGAATTTTGAATGTTTTTAATAGATACTTCGTACACTTCTCCGGGACGAATATAATAGTATTAACACTGACGACTTTAATACAATAAAATCTAGTCGACAAGACCAAGAGGTGAGATATGCTTCTTTATTAAAAACAATCATTACTTCATTAGGCATCTGTTTTATATAAAGTTGTGTTCTTACAGGATGTAGAGGTCTTGCTAAGCCCCGGTCCCATGATTGCTCCAAACATTGTCATGAAAAACTTTGTTGATGCAAGACTTACAATCGGCAACACCCACGATATTCTTCAAAAACAAGGTCGCTATATACAGAATAGTGTTACAAAGGATCCCTTGCGCGCTGCGTTTGACGACAAATTGGATTTTATACTGAACCAGATGTCACTTCAGCAGAATGAATTGTTTGCGACAAACCAATCCCTGGAAAATCCTTTCAATATAAAGGAGCTCTTGACATCCAAAGAACCATGTCAAATGAAGTAAAAACAAAAAAAAAATATCTCATTACTGAAGCGCCTTCATGAGTAACAGCAGGATTGTGTATCTACATCCAAAAATGTGCATTATTGTGTTATTCTAGATATAATAGTCGTAATGGTTCTTTTGGCTTGAACTTTGACCGAGACTGTACAGTCATGATAGCAGCTCCTGACATAGGATCTCGCATCATGCTCACCTGCTCACCTATCGTTCTAGGCGACTGTAAAACCCATAAGGATTCTCTTACTCTGAATCTAGTTGGTGATTTGAAGTTCGAAAAGAACTCTTACTTCTACTGTGGTCGTGATTCCAGCATACGAGCAATATCTGTCAGAAACAAAATGGCAATTCGTGTAAAAAAGAGTGATGAAGTATTTGGAAGTACGCAGTGCAGTTTTCACACTCGAAAATTCAGAGAAATTGATCCATCTAAATCCACTACATCATGCGGACAACTTGGCCGAGGTGCTAAGGTACAAACAACTCCCTTACGTGATGTACATGAGTTTAATAGGTTTCTGAAGTGTTTGAATCTTTTTGAGAAAGATAGTTGGGGGTCGCCGAGTACCTCCGGGCCTGTTCCCTTGGGTTGCGCAACTGGATATCACCAGAACTGATGGGAGCCAAACTGGTTGTACAGGCTCAATTGTATCCCCTCATTATATCCTAACGGCTGCCCATTGCATGAAGAGGGCAGAATCTATTAGCGCTTTTATGGGTGGAACAGACCGCCAGGAAATACTTGGAAGCGAAGTTCTCATACAAGTATGTAGTGGGTGGTATTAATATTTTATGCATAGCACGTGTTATTATCAAGTATTTTTGAAGTCTTACAAAATATTATTCTAGGCAGAAAAATATATCCTTCATAAAAAATGGAGCGCAAAAACATTACTGGCCGATATAGCATTGCTTAAGCTAACGGAACCAATTCAGTATACGGATGACATATCCCCAATATGTCTTCCTGAAGGCAAGATGCTTACAGAAGATTTTTCTGGAAGACGAGCTGTGGCAGTTGGATGGGGTCGGACTGACTCTAAGAAGAAAGCTCCTCGTAAACTGTACAGAGTGAAACTTCCGTTTTTGAGTGACGCTAGCTGTCGCAAAATTTATAGACGATTTTATCTTCCTAAAGTGATGATGTGCACGGATTCCAAGACTAATTCTGCGATTTGCTATGGCATGACTTGAAACTCTGCGAATATTACTAAACTTAAAGTTGGATGACTTCTCTGTGATGAGTTGTTGTTTGGCACAATCACAGTCAAGTTGTTGCAAACAGTTAAGCAAAAGTGTTTCGCAGAGTTTCCAGTCATTCTCATAAACTTCAATTTTTACAGGAGACTCGGGTGAGTAAACAGCTTACTGGAGAAACGCTGGAAACTGATATGTCGTAGGTGAATCACGTACCATTGATGCTTTACTTTTTCGAAAATGTTGTCAGCGAAGTTCTTTAAAAAATGTTCTCACGACCTCAAATAACGCTTGTATACTTAATACATATGCGTATAAATATTAATGTTCATGCGGTTAGTTTAAGTAGAGGTCATGGTAATAGTGCGATGGTAGAGTGGACGCTGCAGTTCTTCTATAAAAAACTGAAACAGAACTGTTGAAAAGTATGAACAGGACCAATGGTCTGCTTTGTTAGACTTTTTTGTACAGCAACTTGCAACCGTTTTGAAAGGCAAACAGTTGCAAATTGCAGTCTGTTCAGGGTACCGATCAGGGTTAAACGTCCTTCACGAGCATTCCCAATGACTTGCATTAAGACCAATGGTTACGTGATCCATCATAACGGTTTCCAGAACATTGAGCTATCATTCATGTGTCTGCAACTCTTCAGGTGGACCCCTAATGTATAAACGCCAAGAGAAAGTCTACCAAGTAACATTTACAAATATGATGATTGTCGCTTCCATTTATTCTTTATATTATGGTCGTTTTATTTTCACTGAATTTTCGCATTTCACAGATCGGAGTGGCCTCGTTCAGTCTTAGCAAAAACTGTGGTGAGAGTCCGGATGTTTTCACTAAAGTTGGAGAATATACTACATGGGTGCAGACTAGAATCAACGGATGATAGAAAAAACCTTTCGCCAGCTTCCCCGTTGATATGATATAATCAAATGACTCACTAGTTAATGTGTCTCTTCGTGTTAACTGAGAATAAAACCATGTAAAACGGATAACATTATTATTTTGATTTCAATTGACTATCCTATACGATCTACTTTGCATGGAAATGGAAGCCTTACGTTCGTATGATATTTTGCTGAATAGAGCCATATGATTCCACTTTTTCATACTATTTTGCATGAAAAATGCGAGCAGCCAATTCATGTGCCTCCAAATCATTTACAACATTACATGGATAAAATCAAGGCAACTTCACTTTTACTTGTTACTGCGGCTTAACAGAAAACATGTAAACTGCTAACAATGAGCACATTGTAATGCATATGTATATCAGCCAACATAGAGCCATGCAAATTGCTATATTGTCAGACCCATTGGATAGTTTCCTTTCTAGCGGAGGGAATATTTTGTTATTTCTTTGTGAACACAGACAAAGAGTAAAAGCGTAGCACAGCACAGCACATGACTGGGGATTTGGAGGTGAGCAACAGTCTTGGTCCACCGAAGGACAGTTTTTCACACACAAACTGCATTTTTAAGTTGCTCTGCATTCTGCAAACGGATTCAATTGTACAACTAATAATTAACTAGTGTCGACTAGCATTTGGACGTACAAATTTTTTATCTTTGTGCAACAGCTGATCAGATCGTATAGCAAAACAGTAAGACTAATACAAAATTTAATGGTTTTTAACATTTAAGCTTTGGTTAAGAAAACTATAAGAAGTAGATCGTGTTTGCACGTGGGTTAAATCAGTTAAAAGTAATGAGGTCAGGTCAAGGTCAGTAATATTTTAAAAGGACGTACATTAAATCAACCGAAGCACAGTACTGAGTAGTCATATGTCTTTTTAATACTACTACACTAATGCTCCAGTATTCCTAATGATCCAAAAGGTCATTAGAGATATTTATAATCGTCAAACAGAGCTCGATTAGTGAGCACAATTGTATTTTTGCTGGTATATGTATTTGAACTGTAGCATGGTGTGGTAGGAAACCAGTTTAAATTAAGAAAACCTTTATACAGTGATGACAAGGTTCTTTTTAATTTTAAGTGTAATATTCTGCTTATAACATCGTAAAATTAATTTTACCCGCATTCAAGTGACTTTGGAGTCGGATTTGACTTTAACTGATATTTATGCAACTCAAGTCATTTTAATTAAAACGAATCAATGCAGCCAATCCATTGTACGAAAATTGAGCATAATTAACATTAGGAAGTCATAGCCATTGTGTCATATTTTCTGTTACACCAGCCATTAAGTCATTGGCTAGGATCTCTGCTCTCTACATCAGCTGGCTGGTTGGTTACTGTGCAACAAGAACGTGGCGCTCACCTCTTCCACTTGGAATCTCTTCTTCTTCTGCCTGAATATGGTACAGAAGTAGATACTTCTTGTCAGATCTGATAGTGACTTGCTCCGTCTTGCTTTAAACGTGTCTCCTACTGCCGTGCACATCCGACCGATTCCTCATTCTGCTGTCATACGTTGTCATTCTCGGAACTGATTTCGTCTTTGCGTACAAGAAATCAATTGAGAAACTGCTATTCATCCATTTCCATATCGTTGTGTAACCACTTCGTTGTGTAATCAGAAAAGTGCTGATTTTCATGTTTGTAATTTAATAAACAACTATAATTTATTCTAATATAGGATATCAAAAGATCCCTACATTGAATTACCTTAAAAGTGATCCGGTTTAGGTGAAAAATTAGTTTTGTGACGTCGTAAACATAAATCTGTTGTGCCAAGCACCCAAAACCTAGTGGAACCAACTAAAATTTGAAAGGTTGGCAGAACAAAGCACCCCTTTTTAAAATATTCTATTATTTTTGTGTTATAATCAAACGTTTCCATTCAAAGTTTAAAGTTCAACCATGGGCATCGATCAACCTTTCTGGGATGACATTAGCAACCAGCTGTGTACAGATTTCAAGGATGTGAAACAACCTGATTCAGTGAAGGCAATTTGGAATCATATTGACTATGATAAGTTTATTGAAAATCCCCGAACGTACATTCAGGAGTTGTTTGGTAAATATTGACTTTGTATTCTTCAGTTTAGCAGAAGAAACAACTTAACTTGGTAACTGAATAACATTAAATATTCTGATTTGGTTTACAGATGACAAGGCATCGATGTTTCCACCTGTCCTTACAAATGTTTGGGAGGCTCGTATTTTACAAGCTTTGCATCTCAAACATGTTGAACGAAGGGTACAGATGCAGCCTGTTCCTAATGTAGGGGATTTTAAATCTAAAGCTAATCATTCAAATAAAAAAACATTCGTAGTTTATAAAGCATTTTGGGACTCTCTCGCAGATTCCTTCGCTGAATGATCCAAAGACGGACAAAGTCATTAACGGCAAGGTGGTAACCTTCCGTTGTATCATTCAAGATTGTCTGGATCAAGAAGTGTGTCCCTCCGAACTATCAACCGAGAATGTTATCAATGGTGAAACTGTTAGCACATCAACTTTGCTGCGAGATGTTACGGCAAATGTAAAAACGGTTCTCGCTTATAAATATAGAGGATTTTATGCTTTCCTTGTTGTGAAGTGGTTAATCACATTTGAAAATTTGAATACAGGAGCTTGAAACGTGCAAAACGATCGTACGGAAGGACAATGCTTCCGAAAGGGAACTTTATATTGCGATAACGCCCCCCGGCGAAAACTATTGGGTTTCCGAAAGCAAAGTTGATGTAAGTTAATAACTTTCGGCATTTTAGCTTCCTAGTCCGAGTAGGAATTTTCTGAACGTTTTGTACGTAATATTAAATAGGCCAAAGGTTTCGGTGCCACGGAAAAGCGAATGAAAATGGACACGGATGATGCTGACGGGGAGTCCAAGCTAATTCCTCTTCCAGACTACTCAGAGCTGTTTCCTGAGCTTTTCAAGAACATTGGGGAAGCAAAGCCAATTGTTTGTCTCCTTAAGGTAGGATATATCTTTTGGCATGATGAGGTTTGTAAAATTTATTTTGCTTGACAATTAATCTTCAATAAATTTTTTGGGGTTTTAAGGTTTACGACTCTTCTCTGAAGCCAAATGATTTAGTTGAGGTTGCTGCTATTATTGAAGTTGAGGACCCACAGTGTCCAAACGATCCTGGTAGCGAAATGCCGGATGAGGTAAGCCTTCCAAGAAAATGCTTACAATTTACAATTATTGACTAAAGAAAGGTTATTTAGAATAACATATTTGTTTGTCTTTCGTAGTTGCAAGATGATTATCCAAAGTTCTGGAAACTTCCAAAGCTCTTTGTCTTCTCGTGCTTGAAGCTAGCTGATGGGAATCCTCAGATTCCAACAATTGATGAAAAAATGTTTCCCTTGTCACCGCTTTCAGACATAAATCTGTCTGGCTGCGCCCAAATCCTGCGAGACATTTTGGCTTTAGCATTGGGTGGAGATAGGACGGCTGCAGTGTATGCAATGGTTGCGTTGGCTGCTCGAATGTAAGTTGTGGTAACGCTTTGATTAGCCTCAAGTCTACTAGGTTGAGGGTTAACGTTTATTTCTATTTAGAATTCAACGAGAAGATTCAGGATTTGGCCCGATCGGAAAGTATGTTCTGAATTTAAGTGGTATTCCTGAGTCCTCCGACATTCCAGAAACATTTCAGCGCGTTATTAAACGCCTCATTCCTCGTGTGTTGTTATTAAACTTCACAATCCAAGATGTTCAGTCCTGGAACCTAACACCAAGGTAAATATAACTTAATAGAAGGTGTTCATTTCCCTATGCGAATCATCAATATGTGAGAAATATGCAAAGAGACGACTAAAGTTTGATGTGTTTGTTCGCAAAGGAAAAACGTGCATACCAATCAACTGGAGTCGGGCATGTTTCAAATGGCTGCTGGAACACATATCTTAATCAATGAAACCAAATTGACGGTGGGACAGTTCGACGATAACGGTTTGTATACTTTGTAATTTTTAAAATTATTATTCGTATGCTAAAACAAAACTCGAGCAGATATGACATTTTATTGAATGCTTAGGTCGCCACAATATTGGAGTGCTGAAAGAGTTGATTATGCACCAACATGTTAAGTACGACTATACTTATCAGTTTCCTTCGATTCCTGTTGACTCCCCGGTGATCATTTTATCTGATACATCCTCAGTTCTCGAGGTTAGTAAATATTCTAGCTGGAAAAGTAAAGCGGTTAAGTGGTATCATTTATGTTTGCATAATAATAATAAAAATATTATGCATATTAGGCGGATATGAAAATCCCTGTAAAGCCTGATACCAAGCTAACCATGGAAGAGCGACATGGTAAAATCGAACAACTAATATCTGAGTGGGGTCCTCAATTGCAGACTTATTTGAGCATTGTACGAAGTCTTTTACTGTCATCTTATCCAGTGTTTGCTGAGGAATCTGTAAGAAAACAAAAGATAATATATTGCTGAACACTACGCTTCATACGTTCCCAGCAATTTTTTTATATTAAATTTGTCTTCGTAATTAATTGCAGCTTAACGAGGATTTTGAAACCTTTTTCCGAATTCGAAACCAGGAAGGTTTTAAAACCAAGATGTCAGCCGCACAATTTTCCACCTTCATTACATCTTGTCGGTGAGTTAACTTTACTAGATTCTTTCTACCCAATTCAAGCTGTGTCTCACATGGCAAATATTTGCTAATGCATTCATAAACCTTTCATTAGGCTGTGGGGCATCTGCAAAGGCGAGCTGTCAATCTCTCGTGGGGGTCTAATGTTTTGGAAAGATCTGGAAGTAATTAGGGATCAAAGAACTGGCACTGCGCCAACCCCCGCCGACCAATAAGAGATGGAATTCTTGTAAAGTACAAAATGAAGGCTTGGTGTTTTAATGTGATGATTGTGAATGCTGGCAATTTTCCTTTATCTCAATTTAAATGATGTATTTTAACAATGTGTGACTTGATTTTAGCTGATTTTGAACTATCGGATGAAAGTGTGCATGAGTTTTATGTAAACCAGACTTGAGTTAATAATAAATCAATTTTCAACTACACATGTTTTGCTACTGTTGGCATCATATTTTTTTTTATATAAGAGCTATACGCAGCATTTATGTAATTCAGCAAGCGGTTAAAAAGTCCATCAAACCCACGCTACCCGGTAGCTATCACATACCTATTGTATTTTAGGGAAACCTGAGACTAAAATTGCCGAGCAAAAGAGTGTTCATATAGCATACAAAATCCGCACTAGCCAACGACTACTGATTGTTCAGAACAGTTGGCATTGGTCACATTACAAAAGATCTCTCCATCATTGATAATTAACGACATTTATAAAGGCTAATGACAACCTGTGGGCCTATCAAGCAAACAGCAAGTCTGACTCTGTGTATTGAGGGATCTCTTGGGGTCACAAAATCAATGCAAGCCAAGGAATTAATTGAAGCTTGTGTCATAGTCATGCACATTCAACATTAGTTAGTAGATACAAATGTACCTACACAGAAAATGTAGCAAGTACACATTCCTAACAAGTGGCCAGCCCGTTCCACATCCTGTTTTATCAAGTCCCGTAATATCCCAGCGGAATTAATTTAGATGTAGACATGAATTTATTGTAATAGCACAACTGAACTTTCCTATGGGTAATTTATTTATAATCAACAACATAAATTTCACCTGGTCAGCTCAGGGACCGGGAGGGGACATAGTTCAATAGACAGCCTGGAGTTTCGACCAGTTTTCGTACATGGCAATTAGCCTCGCGCATTTAAACACCGAAGTACTGAAGGTGAAGGTAAAACTCGTGTACCTCAAACACGCTCCAGTTATGCTAACTCACTGAAGCATCAGAGGAGCTCATGAGAATTTTTTGGTGCGTTATTGGGATGTCATGCATAGAGTTAAATGGTGTCTTTCTAGGTCATCATGTTCTTGCAGGGATTCATTTATAAATAATTTGTTGGGCTGCTGGGCTGATAGAAAAGGCAATTAAGATTTGCGAGTGGACGAGCTTCCAAAAAAAAACAAGTTCTCTGGACCATGTCTGTTTGCTCATTAAATAAACCTAATCTACCATCTTCTTTTTTTTGTAATTATGCCTCCCTAAAAACTTATAATCCGATATGGCTTCTTGCAAGATAACAGGAGTAGCAGAGGAATCACATCAATCAGTATATTTTGTCGCAGACCAGCTTACCATTTTACCATTTCCCCACATTGAGACAAAAAAGAAGAGTTGCCGTTGCCCATTCCCACGTTTTATGCATGCAGCTTGTGTGTGAAAAAAGTTAAACGATAGTTCGGCTTCTTGCCATCCATACTCCTGGCTGTGTGTGTAACCAAACGTGTTGAGAACGGCACACTATCGCTGCACTATCCTGTGAGACACTTCACTACACTATTTCTTGATTAGTAACTAATCTCCTTTCTTTTTCATTCGGACAACTAAACTTTCAACAAAGTAGATTAGGCAAGTCTTTAAACCTTCGTTTCTCAATGCCTCAAGGTCAAATTACTATCGTGCTATAGTAATTTCAAATTACTTCGAACCCAACGCAGCCCCACCAAACCATTTATTGTTGTAAGTAGTAGGATGAGTTGGTGACTCAAGACTAATATCCTTCTTGCTCTCCATGGGAAACGAGTGGAGAAGCAAGTTAGGGCCCAAACGCTCCCTTCATTTCACATTATACGTGTAATTAGAGCATGTGTTCCAACCTTCCAAAGGGTTTCTCCTATCTATGTAAATCTGGAAAAAGGACGAAACCGTATGGAGACTAAAAAGCCTATATAAAATGATGGTAGTACCAGTGGCAGCTTTAAATGAAGACATATGAAAGACGTGTGCTGCTATCGGCAATCCAAATGTTTTTTTTCAGACTGGATTCTCCATGTATAGAGATTTATCTGAAAACGGAAACTTCTCATTACTCCGCCGTACCCAGTACATGTTGTTCATTTGGGACGATGAAAGTATTTCCTGCCAATTTTCAGTGGCGGCAGTGATTTCGCATTATTATTCAATTCGTAATGGAATTTATCATTGGGTGAATTTTAAAAAGGCAACGATCATGTCATGCGAGTCTTCAACTCATCAATCCCTTTTTCCACATGGGTGCTTTTTTACCTTGGACTCCAAGCCTTTTGTTTGCTCTCCCATTTCCAGCATGCCAGAAAATATGAGAGTCATCAAGCTATGGGTTAGCCTGTTAGTCAGTGTTTCCATAACAGAACATATAGGAAGATAGACGTGAGTTGTATAACTAGATGGAAAAACCATAGCCTCTGCATAGACATGGTGTATGAACATACTTGGTTGGTTGATAACATGCAAGCACGCAGAAGTGGATTCAAAGGTGTGATATTCCAGTGACACTTTCAATTTTCAAGATGTCAAGTAATGTCAGTTCCAATGCGTGAAGCCTGCTACGTGAGTTGAGACAAATTCATGTCAAAATCTTGCAGTCATGATGTTACCACCACTTCCATGATAACAGAGTGAATGGGAAGTTGGAGCCAACTCTATGAAAAAAGTCGTTTTCTTGGAATGATGGATGGACGAATGAAAGGTTCCGTTCAACCTCTCTTTCCCATGTGGGCAAAGTAAGAGGAAAACGCAAAGCCTCACCGCAACTAAACAGCATCAAGAATGATCCGCAATATGCTGTTAGGGTCACCGACAGTATTCCAATCCAAACTGCGGTCTAGAGCAAGCCGTTTCCTATTATTATTGCTTTATTAGCCACCATTTATGTTGGTAATACCAAGTGCAGTTTGTGTTGTGGTATGGCACGACCTCCAAACAATAACCGAAGTAAGTATGAATTTAGAGAGAGCCATAATAATTTCGAAAGTATGAATCCAATCCTTTATTTATAGAGGTTCAGGAGGTGCGTTGTAACAAACCGTTTTATTGACTCCAATGTCGACCATAATGAAAGAGATTGCTCTGCAGGAGAATGCATTTTATGAGTTGTCTTCAGGAAAAGAGCATAGAGAAGAGTTAATAGACTTTCTCTATCAATCCTGATGTTCAATGCGCCCCAGGTGGCTATCAACAGCTCGATCTTTCTTTGTTCACCTTCATTTCGGGGTAGCTCGCTACTGTCATGGCTTTGGACCTTTCCAGGTGGTTAATTTATTTTGCTCAGACTGGGTGAGGTTAGCATCAAGATGCATATGATTGCCAACCGTGTTTCACCAGCGGAGACAGCCTTTTTCTTATCGATCTTGTCATTTAATAATAATTAATAGCTGTTTAATACACAATATGGGATGCACAATGCGTGACATCAATTTCGCCTGTGAAGCAACGGGACGGGACGGCGTGAGTGAACTTTGAGCTAAAGTAAGTTGAGTGAAATGAGGCTCGGGCTATATATACTAGGCTGGCTCCACTTTCTACACGGTGGTTGCTAAAGTTGCTGATAAATGTAAAGAAAATGGGAAGAAAGATTAGCAAGTTGAATAAATAGAAATATCATGATGTGCTGGTGCTACAATGACGTAAGTCAATGCGCTGCCGGAAGGAATAGTTAGCCAAGCCAGGGCAGATGCATATAAATTTTTGAGAGAGTCCCATTTATGATAAACCATGTATTAATATATATAATAAAGAACGGGGAGCTGTTGTACAAATCTTTTGTTTTCGCTCATTTCGTATAATTTATAAAATAGCGTGATGCCTCCGACTTAACGTCAGCCACAACGCAAAAATTAGAGTTCATTTAAGAGTGCATCTGAACGCGACTGAATTCCTTCGTATTCAGGAGCTCCTCATAGTTTTTCAACTTTCACTTACTCTTTTATTCTTTCAAAGTAATGGTGGATACTGCTCCTGGAATGGAATATCCGTTGAGAAAGTAGCACACACTGCTCCCAACAATTCTTCATACCACTTTAGGTAAGGAGACTCCTTTTACAACTTTACTTTCACTTTCTCTTCCATCTTTAGTATAATGTCGATTTTTTTATTCTTGAGCATATCCTCTTGTGAAACTTTTTCCTTCTGTTCGTACTGGTTTATGCAAACGGAGGAAAGAATAAGTGAGCTGGAGCAGCAAGTTATATTCACGAAACGTATGAGTAAGAAGACAAGAATGTTAGTGAGCAGAGCTCACCAACCAACACAAATGTTCTCGTGGAAAAGAAATAAGAAAAAGGAATTTACCATTGTGTCGGCCGAAATAAACTGTTGAGCTGCGCCTGTGTCTGCTATGATATCTAGTGCCTTAGTTAGATCTACTACAGAGAGCCATAGAAGATGTAAAGGCATAGACTCCAAACTTTTTGTATACCCTTATTGTTCCTTTAAGATAGTTGAAGAGAGCCCTTTTTTGTAAGCAAGAAATAGCAGATGAAGAAGAAGAAGAAGGAGCATAGTGGAGGAGAGTGTAAAAACAGAGAGAAGCAAGTCAGAGCGAGAGAGAGAAGTGAAGAGAAGGGAATAGAAGAAGAGAAAGAAAAGAACGAAGCAAAGAAGACGGGAAGGAGAAAGCTATCCAACAGAATGCTCTCGGATGGGACCGCATAGGCTCGGTTGGAAATGATGGGACTCCTCTCCGCTGCTTCTGATGCTAATGATGTTGTATGGGAAGAGGAGCATTGGATGCATAGTCAGTCGCAGGCGCCTGTAGGAGAACCATGTGCTCTTCACACACAAAGCATGCAGTGCTTACACCAAAAAGCAGCAGAGTTCTTTGCGAAGCAGCAAGAAAGACGTTGCAATTTCGCTGGGTTACCTCTTTTCCACTCGCTCTAATCTGAGAGAACGGGTCGAATCACAGATTACTCCGGTACATCAACCTGAACTATTCGATCTATTGCTATTACTCCCTTGATAACTTTGCTCCAAAACAGAACAACCGTTGTCTCTCTCGCTAGTGTGGCTCACAACTCCAAGCCTAAACCTTGATTCTCATGATACACGAGACTGGGTCCTCTCTATCATCTCCACTCGCTCTCTTTGTTGCACAAACACATAGCTACCCAATCGGAACAAGGAACCTACGTACCTGTGGTCTATAATTTAGTTATGAGTTAGCTGTTGTTTGATTATGAGACCACCAATTGTTGTTTGGTTACCGTTAGAAACGTTATATTTGTGTTTACAAACAATATTCTTCTTTTTGACATCCGAACAAAATAAAGTGAGAGAGCAGAAGTGAAGCAACAACATAATTTTAGAGCCGGATTCATCTAGCCCCATGTGGCTGGGGAAAGACGGTATATAAACAAAATGAACATTTCCATTTCAAGTGTAATTAAGTTTGATCACTTGTGCTCGTTTTAAATTCGGTGGAATTTCCCGGAACCGTTTACAACTACAACGGCGAGCACGCTACAGCAATTTAACGAATGCACAACAAGGAACCACGTTCCCATAAATATTTCAACTCCACCAGTTTTTTATTAGTACTGACATGTTTCACTTTGTACATGTTTGAGGCAACACAGGGTTTTCAAGGTTTCGCCTAAGACAGAACCGAGCTGAGTGCTGCTGTTGGAGTTTGAGGCGTCTGAAACTGTCTTTGTGTTTGTTGGCACAACACACAACATCAGACACACAGTTTTTTTTTGTTAAAAAAAGTGGTATATTGACAGTAAGTTTATCGGAAGCGTTGGAACAGTGCAAGTAGCAGGGGCTTTGTGTTCGACTATTCTGTCAGATTGTATCTCGTGGATATAATAAGATCCCTGTGGCCAACACAAAGGGGAATCCAAAAGTAGCCTCTTTGGAAGATTATATTTGAAAAAAGAGGAGGACAGTCAGGAGGACAGAGAAAGTATTTTCATTTTTTGTTTCCTCTCGCTCTCTCTCCTTAGCTACACAAACATTTTCATGTCATCTACTTTAGCAACTCTGTAGCATTAAGTAAGTGGTAGTGTGATAACACTCTTGTGTGCTTCCACAACTGCTGTTGTTGCTGTTGATGCCGTTCCTATGTACTCTTTATTGGAGACTACTTGTAGTCCAACTCTTTTCTTTCCCGGTGCTCTCTTCCGCCAGCTAAAGTTTCGTCGACCGAAAACTTTGAAGTTGAATCAGTAACGGTGCACAAGAGGGCAAGATAATGAACATCATATTATCTTTTTAGTTTTGTGCGTCCGAACGTCCTCCCTGATGTTATTGGTTGCTGGTGATTGTGTAAGAGACAATGACTGTTTTGAGGACACAAATGCTCCACTTGAGTTCATCCTTTTAGTTTACTCATTCACATTTTGAGACTCATGATGAGTAAAGTAATTTGACATTCTCAAGAGATCACCAAAGTAAGGATACACACTTATCTTGGGTATCTTCTTTAGCTCCTTTTTGTCTAACTATTACCTAACTACCACTCTAGCTATTAATATTATACATAAGTATACAAACAAGATGAATGCTTAGCATAAAGGAGGCGAAGGTTGTGTTGTTGCCTCTAAGAAGTTAGTAATAAAATCAACCATAACAAAAACCATCCACTTTTTCTCATCCTCTTTCCTTTCTCTGCCTCCAAACCACGGGAAAGGCAAGGGAAGGCAAGCCAAGCCACTCATTTTCAACATGCCCCAAGTCATATGGATTATCTTTCTTTTGTCTGATTATCCAAGTGGGTTGATAAGGTAAACAAAATTTCCTACTGCCAACAACCAACTCTCGAGTACTAAGTAAACGGAGCATTATTATTCAAAGAAAAGATGTGTTTTTCTTAAGATTTTCTGTGTATATTACTGCTCCACTGCATAGTAATAATGAACTGCGGGGTGCTTCCAACCAAGTGGAGCGCACACATGTATCAAATTACACTTTAGCTTTGAGCCCCCACACAATATCTCGAGCTTTATTGCTACCAGCCAACGAGTCAAAAAGTCAGTGTGGAAGAAACGCAGAGGAAAGAGATCCCAAATGATGACTACCACCGCATATTTCTGTTTTTGCACCTGTTGGTAGCCTTGTACCGTTTCGTTACTTGAGAACCCACTATGTTCATCCGTTTTAATGCAGTTTTATTTCCATTCCACTCACCCACCACTTCTCTTCACACATGAACTTACAGTTACATCCCGATAGACTCCACAAACTCCTTTTGGCTGCATCACACAATTTTTCGTGCTCTACTTCCTTTAGCCGTACGCTCGCGTCGATTATAGATTGAGGCAATTAAAAATAGTGCATGAAACGAAGGCTCACTTCCTAATGACAGAAAATTTCAACTGTTGGCCCCGTCAGGGGTCGGAATAAACATGGTGTGCATTGGATGACGCCGGTTTCGAAATGGAGAAGAAAAATATTTATAAAGCTGCTCCACACTCACAAGCAGTACATTCTGTAGACTCTGTTATGATTTTGCATCATGCCACGCATCACATCACATCAGTTGGCGATATATGTTAGGAATTTTCCCTTGAAAGAACTTGAGATTACACGGGTTGGATTTGGCGGTAGTGATATATGCATGAGCGCATTCATATGCAGCCGCAACAATAATTACTCCTGCTCTACATATTTAATGTGCGATATGTGCATGTAGAACAGAAAGATCTATCTATCTACACACGCTTAAAATAACTGTACCCATTTCTCCATTATCACCCTCCTTTCAACTGGTAATTGAGCAAGGAAATGAATTCCAACTTTAGAGTATTATTTTATCCAGTATTGATTAGGCTTCTTTAAAAAGGGTGTAGAAATTACAATAAGTAGAAAAGCAATTCATTCAGTTGGATTGATTAATCACCGGTGGTGAACAGGGTAGACATAAAATACCCATAATTTCAATAATTTTAAACGCACCGAAAGGACGATGGGTATTATTATGAATGATAAATTTGCGCACTGCTAAAGAGCTCGTGCAATATGTCGGAAAAATTCCACGTAAAGCTCATGAAATCATTAATAACAATGCAATGGCTCCAGGCAGGCAGCTCCAGAAGTATTCGGGTTTTTTTCATGCATATAAGTATAGCTGAATGAAATAGAAAGCTAAACTCCTACCAAGTTAATGTTATGAATGAAGCGGCCGATTCAATAAAATAACTTTCTCTTTATTAATGTCTCGAGTTCCCTCTCCCCATGAACTATACGATCAAAAGCTCCTCTCGACAATTCAATATCGTTCCTTGGCATTGGCTCGACAATTTAATGCAGGCAGCATGTACATTGCCTTGTAGTGCTATACACAATCATAATTGCAAAAAGATGAAAGCGCCCAACCTACAATAAATCCTCTTTTGTTTTCGTCAAAGACAAAAGCTAAGTGCTCATTATTGCTACGAAAAGCAGGAGCGGAGTGGCAGGGGTATAGGAAATGTTGGAATATTTTGCTGAATCGTATCTTTTATTATGATAGTCCATTTCGGTTTTTATCAGCAAACCATGACAGTTCTTCCCTTTTTTCCAGTCACAAGCTCATTTGCGATTCTGATAAGTTTTAGTAAAGGATGTTTCCATCATGTCGTTGTCGCGTTGTCTCTGCATCTTAATGGGGCTAAATACGGTTAGTCTAACTCTCATATATATATATTTTCTTGTTACAGTGCAAAATTACTCCAAGTATCGCCCACGGTAACATCATGATGATGACAAGTAGCATATTTTATTACATGAGCTCCAGATAAATGCGCTCCTACATTTCTTAATAACTTTCGGTTTAAATTGAGGAGTTTTCTTTGGGGAAAAAGAATGTTTTAGAATGTGACAGTGCTTTTATTTCAAATGACACTCGTTATCCTATTACAAAAAAAAAGTAGTTGAGCTAGACTCACAGCAACCAAACAGAGCAACCTTTCCTTGTCTCTTTCTCTCTCTCGCTCTTCTCTCTCTCTCTTTGCCCTTGTTACGGCTAAATTCTTTCTGGTTCAACAGCACCTCCATCAGCAACCACACTCGCGACAGCTATTAAGCCCTATGTCGTTGCTTGCACATTGTGTTAAAGGAGTACGTACTTTCATACAAATACAACTAATGATAATGATAAACCGAAATAAAGGAAACATTGCCTTGATCAGTGTTTTCACCGATGGAATGAGTACATTGTGGCTTGGTTGTCTCTCCTACGAACACAACTTGCCTGCAATAAAATGTATACACTAAATATGAGTATGCATTCCAGATGAGCGTTATATTATGCTATCAAATTCAAGCTTAAACTAAACACTATATTTACTCGAATACGTGGTGCTGCCACACTAAAACTGGATGCCTTTATGATAGGGTTGCGGATTCACCGACAACCAAGTCACTATGAGTTTCGCGAGTAGCATGAGATATTTTATGCAGTCATTTGTCCATCCGGCTAGTTGTCAAACCGCAGTTTTTGTAAATAGCTAAAGTTTTCCAGCTGTAAATACGTTTAACCTCTCTAACTACACACAAGACAAATATTAGCGTGCCAGGTTATGAGCGGTTGTACACTATGCCCCAGACTATATTTTTAGAACTGCTACCGCTCCTTCTTGCTACTGTTGGTAACGGTTATATTCTTTTGTGGATGAAAAAAAAATAGCGAAACAGGCAGCCAAAGCATTGCATAAAGTATAAGCCTGTTGTATGAATTAATCAAATATTAAAAGCGTTTTACTTGCAACTTTTTTTCTTGTCTTGTGGCGTAGACGAACATACTCTACCACATATTTCAGTGCTAAGCTAAGCTCCCCCGCAATGAAGAGGGGGAAAAATGACACGATGATTTACAGAAAATGTTTTAAGTAATGGCCATCATAGTTACATCGATTTGAAATTGAAGTGGAGACCAAAACTCGTGGCTGCCAGTGTGTATAAACAGTTTTGTGTCGTGCACTGCTCTGTCATTATGTATTTCCGTGGTGTGCTTATAGTTGTAGCGTTATTGCTAACTTGCGAAAATGTGTAGCAAACTTAATGTAACACGTAAGGGCAACAAATTTCAGTGCATACCAAAATTTGCTTCTTACATGTAATTCTTGTTTTTTTTGTTGAAGGTTCGTTGTGAAATCAGTTTGAGGAGGAGAGATGTCAGAGCGGCATTGAAGAAGAAGCAGAAACTGTCTTGCCAAAACGTATTACTCCAGTCAAACCTGATTGAATGAAAGTAGAATACACGTAATTGATACACGGCAAAAAAGTTAAAGTCGGTGATTACAAATCAAGGGAGTAGTGCGCATCGCATCGAATCAAACCGACGAAAGTAAAAAATTTGTTGGTGATATTCAACATGGGATGTGTCTACAGCAGCCACACCAACTTATACTTTCACACAAAACAAGAGGAGAAAGTAGGGAAAATTAGTAAAATATTTGAGTCTCTTGATATCTGAGTGTGGGGAAAAGTACTTAGCTATTTGCTCCCTTTTGATTTTTCGGCAAACGATATACTTTGTTGGGATTGTTTGGCCCGTTTTCACCTTTCTATACTTTTATATTGAAGCTGTGAGCGTCTCGCAACTTGTTCTCTGTCTATTTGGTTGAAGTGGAGAAATTCTCGAGAGTGCATTAGAGTCTCGGAGCAGAAAAAAGGAAGGAAGACCGAAAGAAAAGAGCATTAACATTTCTGTGATGGAAGTGAATGAGAAGCGTCTCCTCCAAAGTCAAAACATACGAACCAGCGCTGCATAATATCTTGTCTGTTATTTACTTGTAAATACACAGCCATTGAGTACTTGTTTGCTGGCTCCACAATCACAACTTTTCTCACTGTCTCCAGTTCCTGCCTTTCCTACATATTTCACAACTCGGAACTAGACATCTTATGTGATTCCAATACAGAAGTGGTGTTGGTGCTATGTTAGTCGAAGGGAACGGGTAGTCTGTAGTAGTAGCTTCTCATATATATGTGACTCATTGAAAAATGGGATTGCTGTTCCCAACAACTAGGAAAAACAATGTTTTCGGAGTTGCCACACGGTCACTGCTACTACCACAACGAGCACTTCCACGGTACTCTTACTACAGGCCATCATCATGCTCATCATCGAAAGAAGTTCACTTACAACCACTTTCACTGCTCCAACTCCTATAGTAGTGGCAGCTGCTTCAGCATCCACCAACTGAGCATCAGCTACTTTTGTAATGGTGTTGCTTATATTAGTGCTACCTTAATACCATCATCATTGAAAGCGTAGCTCGGTGCTACAGCCCAGTGCTAAATACTTTCACCATTGTTGCTGAGCCTGCCTCTGCCATGGCACAAAAAAGAACAGGACGAGAGCCTCACACCATCTAATATAACATTAGGGCGAGCAAGATTTTTATGAATGCTCCTAGCCAAGGTACGGCGCTGCTCCTGTTCCGGTATGTCATCTTCCAGCTACTATTCTTGCAATTACCCTTATTATCCTGCAGTGTGGAGCCAAACCTTTTTTTCATTCTCTAAGTGAGACTCACTTCTCTCCAAAATGGCCAAAATGTATATCAGAGGAGTGATGAAGGTTTACTGCTACTACCAGCTTTACTTCAAATAACTATTTCTCCACTTTTCTTATCAACACCACAGCTATTACATCTCCTACTACGACTTCTACCTCCTTTTTTGCTGCCATGCTTCAAGTTAGTGTTTTTATGTCAAAGGAAACTTAGTGAATCCCTCTGATTGATGTCCTTGGAGGAAATGAGGACAAAAGGAAATTTCTCTCAATTTGTAACTTCTGAAAATACATAACCTTCTGATAAAGTTTCCTACTTATGAACACCAGTGTTTCCAGAATACACACACATGCAGTCACTTTTTTTTCAATTTCCCCTTTAGTGCTGCAATAAAAATTTCTGAGCAATTCCACTCCCTTCATACAAGCAGAAGAACTGTCTCCATCACAATACCACAGTAAGTGTTGCAGCAACTCTGCGAGACTTGCATCTCCCTCTCCTCCTTCTTCAGATCTGACTGCCGATCTGACCCAAACTACGACTAGGCCCAAACCTCCTTGCTACATTGTAAAACTGATCAAACTTTACGGTAAAAGTATTTGTAGGAGGTTGTAGGTTAAGCAGTTATTTAATTTTAGCTCCACGACTAGCAACGTATTCAACCAACACGTAAGTTTACAATAGCCAATATAACGAACAAAACTTTGGAGGAACAGTGAGAAATAAGTCATTTAAATATTAACGTCGCCGTGTGCCCTCATATCAAACCAACATCCAAAACCACTTTGTTACTTTCACTTTCAAATTGATTTGGTTGTACGAGTCACAGTCAGAGTTCTACTACGGGCAACGCCACTTTTTAATGAAATTGTAAAATAAATCTCCACGAGACTGAAAAATGGAGGGCGATGGAACAGTACTCAACGGGTTGGACCTAAATCGAGCATATGATGAAGTGTATCAGTGGACAAACAATGATAACTTGAGCATTGATGACTACGAACTTTTGAGTAATGTCACCAATGGGACTGTGGTCATCCATGCGTTGGGCTACTCAACCCTTCACATTGTCATCTCATCCATCGTGCTAACCTTCATGATGATTGTGGTCGTCATTGGTAACATGCTCGTCATCATTGCCATTGCTACAGAAAAATCGCTCAAAAACTTGCAAAACTGGTTCATTGCCTCGTTGGCAGTGGCAGACTTCTTTGTTGGTCTTCTCATCATGCCCTTTTCACTCGCAAATGAGTTGATGGGGTATTGGATATTCGGAACGGTTTGGTGCAGCATCCACTCCGCTATGGATGTGCTCCTATGCACCTCATCCATAATGAATATCTGTCTAATAAGTCTGGATCGTTATTGGTCCATCACTCAAGCTGTTGATTATCTAAAGAAAAGGACTCCAGCAAGAGCCGCTGCCATGATTGCTATGGTATGGATCCTGTCGGCCCTTATTTCTATTCCACCACTCCTTGGCTGGAGAGATCCCAAAGCAAACAGCTCACCTGTGCCCACGTGTCAGGTAAGTGATTAACAAACCATTATTGCTAGCAAACGTCACATGATAATGATATGCAGTCTGCATCTTGACTAATCTATCGAGATAGGAATCTATCTTCCACATTTCAAGTGTTTCACAAAGGCATATTAACTGTTGGGTTCAAGTGTATACTTTATAAAAACACGTTACTGGTTTCACTAAATGCGTATCATCTTTGTCTCATATATCCCCAGCGGGTGTGAAGTAACCAACGCTGTCATCAACCGCAATCCGGCTCGTCATACCAAATAAGTGTGACAAAAAGGATAAATGCATATAATTTTTAGAGTCGAGATGAAAGAGCTCAAAAAAGTGCTCCTTTAATATGGGAAATCTGAGTTAGACATGTTTGAATAAAGAGCATGAATGTAAAATATATAACGGTGCATTACATTATATGCCTGGCACTCCAAACCACAGACAAACTATAGTTTTCGTGTCATAAAGACTAGTTTGATGGTAGGTGAAAACAAAGAACTTTACAATAATAGGGAGAAGCAGATGCAAGCATGAAAAATCTGAAGTTAGACAAAGAAAAAGGGCATGAAGTGTTTTCAAGTGTGCTACATAGGCATCCATTTTTATTCCAACAAAGCTTTCTCTTTTTTTCCTACCGGCGTTTTAATACTTCTCTCATAATATTATACCACTCTGCACTCACGTTTTCATGGCTGTTTGCGAACCCCAGTGTGTACTTGAGTGACAATAAACCTATTCAAATAGGAAAACAATCAACATCAGGATTAGATACTGCACAAACAAACTATTGGTTTTGTTTCAAGTGATCATCGCCAGCCTCTAGTTTTTCCGTGTGAGCAGTCTAATTTGATTTAATTAATTTTTTTGGGACTGAAAAGAAATTCTAAAAATACACATTACTTCACAATGCAAATGAAAAATAGTCACTTAGTCACTGTATGACCATGACTTTTAAAAAACTCCTGAAAACCATTTAGTTTGCTGAGGCAGAGGCCATCGACAAGGTTTTTAAGTAGTGAAAATTTTATGTGACGGTGATTCTCCAACCTTGACGCCTCCCTTTGATAATGATGAAGTTAGAGGAACATGATTTAGTTCAAACCGACAAATACTTAGAATAAAAGTTGTTGGTAAACGACTCAAGTCAGTGCTGGTTGACAAATAAACAAGTATCTGGTTTTCACGGTTCTTTTGTTTTAACATATTTCGCAAAGTAGAATAGCACGTTCCCCACAGGGCAAGCTGTGTTTTCAAGCTTGCACTGATTTTATATAGACTTGCATCCGCTTTAAATTACGGTTCCTAACTTGGTGTTTCACAATTCCTACGGCTAAAGAGCACTTTTGAGATGGCAGTAATTTTAGGAGAAACTCCCTTTAGGTATCTGGAGCCTTTTATTTTGTCCCTGTAGCCGGTGCCTTGTTTTTATAGTCGTTGTCGTAAAAATGTATGTAGATATATATCATTTTAATAGTAACTTGACTGCATCCTTTACAACAGTTTGAAAGGTCAAAGGACTTCTGTGTGTCAGCCACACAAAAATACATCACACGAGTTCACTTGCAGGCACTGCCAAATCTCGTGATCAAGATACATCAGCCTCCGACGTTGTTCAGTTCTATCTCATTAGAAACATCTACAACGTTCGACTCTCCTTTTCGCTGCTACCAACACAACACATTGTGTAGTTCTCCGCTTGTTATGTTATGGCTTGTGTGTGCCGTGAGTTTTTTTAAGCTGCTCGTGAGAACGACAGCGGAGTAGTGCTTGCAGCAAAGCATGCTTTCACCAACTCGGGAAACACAATATGCGAAACTGTTCGATTCCCGTAGATAGGAACCATTTGCTCTTAAAAGGGAATAGTTATGGTGTCATACGGCCATTTTATTAATAGATGTACGGCCCTACTCAATTCAAATGGTTCTACAAACTTTCGATAATTTACTAAGCTGAACACGTATTTTAGTCAGCAACTGGGTAGAAATAGCATGGCACAACGTGCTCATACCTCCACAATAGTTCACATTAAGCTGAACCGTAGAAGGCAGCAGGCATCCACTCTTTTGAGCTGAGTCTAATAAGGAGAAACTATTGTAATTGTTGCTTTTACTCGAAACGGGGGAACGATGCATGAGTGAAAGTTGGTATTAAATACATAGTTGTTTTACGTAATAGCTCGCACCTTGTTCGAAAAACAAGTCAGAGTCACACTTTTAAGTGGTCGTCTGCATGCACTAAATGTTGAACAAGTATCACGTTGACTCAAAGTCGTGCAATTAAGGTACATAATTTTTACTCGCATCGTATGGCAACTGAAAGTCTTGGATGGGTACGCATGCATGCATGTATCTCCACCGAAACGGAGTCCTTGACGATGAATGTTGGTAGTTGGTTTCCCCTTCATACACACGCTCTTTTTGAATGGAATGCTTGAAAAGTATTTTCGTTCAGGAAAGGCTTGGAGCTCACTCCGCCACGCCACACATTGTCTTACAAATATAAAAGAAATTGGGAGAAAGGGGAGAAGCAGTTCTTGAGGAGCATAATTTATACAAGCAAGGAATGTAATGACAATATTACTTAATATGTAAGTTAATGTTATTTTGTGCAGATCGCAACACACTGCCACATATTATGTGCTGCCGTATGCATGCTTGTAATATCTTAGTTTTTTGTTTCCTCCTCAAGAAAGAAACTGAAACGAAATTAGAACAGATGTAGTGCCAAACCCTTTCCCTTTCTTGCTGCCCTTGTGAGATCATGCTGCTCCAGTGAGACAGACAAAAGCAATTTGGTAACTTGATTTAGAAGAAACTTAAGACCGAGCAAATTGTTGTGAATTGCATTTCATATGCTTAGATTAATTGGTTGCTGCTTTTGGCAACGCGTTTTACCATTAAATTCTACTAAATATACCATGACTCGTACCGCATTTCGCCGTCCTTTTAATCATTTTTGAACTGCAGGTTGTGCAGTGCATGACCATTATTTCATAACTGAATGTAATTCAGCAAGTCATGGGTTTACTAAGTTGGCCGTCCATCCGTCTGTCGGCCCGTCCGCGCTCTCCTGACCAAATACATTGACCGATTTGTATCAAACTTGGCACATTGGTACTACTCCTTAAGGGCTTTCATGAGTTTACTTTTCAGCAAAATCGGTACCGTGTCTAAAAAGTTATACGCGCGCAAATTTTAAAAAAAAACTCGACAGTTTGGCTTTAAAAGAACGTTGAGGGGTAATGTGACATCCTGAACCTGATGGCCATAGTAGTAATCCCGACCCCAGTTAATCCCCATTCAGCTACGTATCCAACTCTGCTTTACGCAGGTTTTATTATTTTTTATTAAAACGATGAACATCGTTTTAGCTCAAGGATGCACTTTTTCATCCAATATGCAGATAGATTTTAGGTGTTCAGTTTTAGCACTTGGAGTTTAGAAAAGGATGGCTTCCCAAAAAAAGTGACACGTTTTGATGAACAAGTCTAAGTCTCACTTGTGCACTTGTTCCGTTTGTATGAAGTGAAAGCAATTGTTCGGCCCAAGTGTTTTTTGCTCGTTGCTGCTGGTTTTAATGTTGTTTTTCATCGGTTTGATTACACAATGGAGGCAGGTACTTATCCATATACACCCGTCAATACGCACTTCACATGTCGTGGTCGTGAATATAAAGTGTACATTCAAAGTGGTGATGAACTTAGAGCCCATCATGAGCGTATGGCACACAACACACAAAATAATGCTCACTTCACGACAACGTTAGAAACTCCACAACACGGCCCTCACTCTCACTCCATGTTGAAAATAGAGATGAAAAGATAGACCAACCAAGTTGTTAGTTTCTTGTGTTAATGATGCGTGTGTTTGGCTGTCTTTCTCTTTCCAGAACAATGGCACGATGTGTGAGCATACACAAGAGAGTAGTAGTAGCGTAATTCTCATTCACATGATAAAAAACAGACCATTGTGCATTTCGCTTTTCTATTTATTTCTGACCGATTTCATCTGATTCTACCACTTATAACTAGTAACTCGCACTCTAAATGAACGTTTCTATTTTGTACATCAGCTCGATGCGATGGCAGATTAGCACTTATGAAACCTTTTGTTGAAAGTCCGTCCGTCCTTATTTATATGATAGAATGGTTGTATTAAAATTTGGTTAATTTTAAAGCACCATTTATGCATGCCATCACTGCATTTTTAATAGAGTAAACTAGTTTATAAGAAGTTACTAAGCTTAAAATGGAACCCATTGTGACGAGTAACGAGTATTATTTCATCTGTGTCATATGATTTCAATATTCCAGTTTTCAACTACAACTACGAAATAGTATTATGGCTAGCTCGATAGTGGAAGAGGAGATAGTACTTACAGTAAAAAGAAAGTTGTGACGGACAACTGTTTATTTAATGAGCGGCTAAGCACATTCAACATTCCTAAACCAGCATCTGCTTACACGACTTTCCCCGGTCAGAATAAGGACACATTTATCGTTTATTTGAAATTAACACCCTCCACGCAAATTATAGCTTCCTCATATGCCTGCCCTATAATTCTCATATTGTAAAATATCTTTTGTGTTGCGATACACTGGTTTATAAGTGACTGAAAGACGTATCAATACAAACATGCATTTCTTCTATCTCTAGCAATAGTTCACAATATTTCTTTGCAGCTCTTCGCACTTTCTATTTACTTGCAGGTCGCCATGAGTTAATAAACATGACACTTACCCAAGGCAACGTTGTAAGAAAGAAGTTATCAGCTGCACCACTTCCATATTTCCATTTCATGAGATAATTCTAATTTTGTTTTAGTTTACAACTTGCTTTTTTGTAAAATATCTTCCAAACAAGGATTTATTTATGCGACGGCAAATGTCAAAACTGAGGTTGTTAAAACAAGTCAACATTTTATTTTACAACTCTTATAGTCATGAACTTAAGAATAGACGTTCTGCATTGTCAAATTATCGGTCACACTGCGTTTTCAAAAGCAACGTCATGTCAGCAAACCAACTACTACTAGGGAACAGGCTTGTGACTCTGCTATGATTTTTTTGAAAGCACAGGTTTCAAAACTACTATGTACTAAAACTCTAAAACGGATTTGAGAGTCGACAACAGCGAAGAAGTAAAAGTTTTAGTATCTGACTGGTTTCGAGACTCTCGGAGAGTGTCATTACAATTTAACTGCATTTTCTAGAAATATTAGAGTAAAAGAAATGGTGTCAAGTGCTTTTTTATTGCATTCAATTTTATCTCCAAATATAAAACGGGTGAAAGTCAGAGCGAGGAAATCAGCCTGGTGAAATTTTTCTCTCTTTGTCTCTGTAATTCTTAAAACGTTTGATTACATTTAGCTCATAAATGTTGATGTTGGGCAGGTCATCGTTTTTTTGAGTAACAGCACGGTTAATCTTTGTTTTGCGTCGTCATGTGTTACCTTTATGGAGTAACCTGCTTTCGTTTGCAGTAAATTAAACTTCAAGTTTGAAGTTGTAATGAACTAGCAGATAAAGAAAGGTTTCATTTGATATATTTCGCTTGTAGGTATGTTGCTATTGATGGCAAGAGAAAATACAAAATGTAGCTGCAAAAACTAAGCGATACGAAGCCATATTGTTCATCCACGTTCACAAAAATAGAGTAAACCCCATCAAGTAAGCTGCACACGTTTAAATGGAAGGACATCCGGAGCAGATAAGCAAGACAATGTGAGTGATTGGTCCGTATCTGGATGTATCAGTATCATTCATATTATGTCAGAGTTTTGATTACAGCGCGACCTCACCAACAAAACCGTCAGTGATAGCAATCAAGACAGTTTGTATGAAAGCTACTATAAAAGCTTAGCGATTCCTTCCATTACGACCATTCCTATTGGATGGTGATGAAAGAGCAGTATTAATCAGAATCGTTCCACACTCCGATTCTCAAAATCAAGCATTAGGGTCTGGAGTGCAACAACGTCAAGCTTTGCTTTATTTTCTCGTCTGTCTGTCTATAAAAAAACATGTACAAATATCTAAGCACTTTTGATCTGCTATAATTCCTAGAGTTGTAGCTATTTCTTTCCAAAATATGCATGTACAGTCAACTAATAACTGGCAGTGCGTTCCATTTATCTTTACTGCTACTTCTTCACTAACAAACAAACACTGTCTCGTTATTTTTGCAATCCAAAGCTCAGCGTCGGTAAACGCAACATTAGTAAAACATACATGTATGCGACGCAAAATGTAGTAGGCTCCGAACAAAGCCGTTATTATTGAAGACGAGGAAGCATGGAGTGTTATTGTTATTGCTCAAGGTACATTGAATCAACTGGGGGTCATATATCATTAAAAAGGAAAAGATTATGTGTATTGCGAAGATGAGTTTTTTATACGGTCATAAAAGAACATTGAGCATGGATATGCGTGCTTACATTGACTACTCGATTATATATAAACATGGGTTTTCTACTTATAGCCAAACCAATTGTTTTCCCCCGCCTGGAAAGAAAATATAAATATTATAGTGTTGAGCACCACTTACACACAGTCTTTTACAACTTACCATGGATATTTGCATACAGATTGAAAACACTTAATGTTCCTGTAAAAATCAATAATTCTGCGTCTTCATAGGCATCCTTCTAAATGTTCTTCTTAGTCAAGGGTTCGCTCAGTCCTCATAACTTGTTGACAGTTAACCAGTCACCTTCATGTAAAATTGATAAGCTTGTTCTTGTTCTCGGTCGGTGTGACATTTGTAGAACAAAATTTGTATATTTAATGACACACGGAATATAGTAAATGTGACAGCTTTTCCTGTATTCTACATTTATTGGCGTGCTTATGCGGTGCACGTTTGGCTCCATGCATGTAATTTTTATTTGACGGCTTTTTGATACTTTTACAACCCAACGAGAGCCCTTTTTCACTCCTTGGATTGTAGCTACCTGTTCTGCTCTTCACACTTTAGAAAGAATGTTCCCTGGTGAAAGCACAACCTCAGACAAAAAGAATTATTGGGCTTGTGATGTGCCAGAAATAAAATCAAGGTTGCCATCATTAGACTCGCGTATGGAAATGATGGACAAATGAAATTGACACTAAAAGTCAGCGCATTGGTGAAAAATAACGTGTGGACCATTACTTACTGACTTTTCTCTCATGCTGAAACGCCAACTACCACTACTTCTCCCATTACCGCAAAGTCTCTCACTTTTACCCATTCTGTTTGCAGTGTAGTTAAGTAAAAGGAATCTAGACTTGGATGGGCGGCGGAGGAGGAGTGGTATACATATAATATCAATGTTATGCCATCTCTTATATCCCGTTGAATGGGCAACATGACCTGAAACTAATTGAAATTCTTGAAGTTGTTGGTGTTACAAACTTGTTACTTCGTTTTTTACAACTAGATGTGATAAGAATTAATATTATGTGGTTTGGTGTTGGCTCGTAATGGAGTGCAAGCAGGACGGAGAGCGCAGCACTCAACTCACTCAGCTCATAGTTCCTACACACAAGACTATGCAATGAAATCAAGGTTATGTCTAGTATCATGTAATTCATGTCGTTGTAAAAATGTATGTTGTAAAAAAATAGGCGAGTAAAACTTCTGCTAGTGGAACACACACTGATGGAAGCACCAAAATTGTGCGGAAAGCTCTGAATTATTATGCGTTGGTTATGATTATATGTACTTTAGAGACATATTCAGGTCTCTGAGCTTGCTGTCTGTTGTTGAATCCAATCCAAATTTCCCAACTCTACTCCTGATTGCTGAATGTCAGCTCTTCCAAATGCCTAATAAAGGCATGTATCAAGTTTCCCTAAAATTATTTCCCCTTCCATTTCAAACCGACTTCAAACTGAGTTCCAGTAAGGATGTTGGGTGGAACGTGGAATTTAACCGAGTCAATACATACTTTCATAGGATATTGGCGCATTTGCAATCCTGTTCCAGGAATCCTAGCGCTGCTGATGGTCTATTCCAGTCACTATGAATTTCAGCACTCGCTCACAGATAGAAATAAAGTAAGACGCTTGGCATAGGCACCATATGAAATGTTTCAAATGCAAAACTCCATCCTTTATATATGAAACTCTTGGGAAGGTTGATTCTCTTGGTGGGCTTCGTCCTGAATACAGGTTTGGCTCTCTCCTGTACACACACAGAGGAAAGTTATGCATGTCTTTCGACAACTTTTTATTTCTGTCATTTTTTCCCAGCTCATGAGTTTATTTTCGATGAGAGAGAAGTGTTGAGAGGAGTGTTGATGTGCAACTCACATGATATATGACGGTGTGAAATCAGTGTAGCACATATGTCTTCCCGTTCACTCCTTTTCCCCTTATTACAGCAGCATTCCACCAAGAAGTCACTCGCGATTAGATGCGGCTCACAACACGCAGCATTGAATATCAAAGCACCTTAAGGAGTGTTTTTATTGACATTCTATCATTGATTCGATATAATATGTACACTAAATTCATCTTCTGTGGTAAAAAACTGAAGTGAGTCTGGAAGGCATGGCAAAACTACAAAATGATGCTTCCAAAAGCTGAAGGAAAAAGGTGTCAAAGCTTATTTGCTATTTCGTTTTCTTTGCTTCCCAAACGAGCCTTTCAACTTGAAGTACGTACATAGTCGTATGTTCTGGGGATCCTGGCTTGGCTTGGCTGGTTCGTTTGAGTGCATCTCTCTAAGCAGATCTAACGTGTCCTCGTTTGCTTCCTTCAAGACTTTTGGGCTTCTTAGCCACGATCCTGTGATCGAGTGCATGTATGCACAATCCAAAAACGTGGAACCGTCTTTACATCTCCCAGAAATAAAAACAAGGCTTTGGAACATGGTAATGATTGTGGTGAGGATAGAGTATGGATGGTGTGGTTGAAGCAATGATAGTTAGTTAGTAGGCGGATGACTCTTCATCCCATCGTTGTTGTTGGTTGGTTGTGGGTGAAGCCGGAGCAAGGAAACCGATCAGACCGAAACCATGAAAGTTGAAACCCGTATCGTGCCTTAAGGAATAAGTTGGAGGACAAGAATAATGGTTGTAGGATCACCTTTATCGTCATCACGTAAAATAAACCGCGTTGGGATGTGAGTGAATGCCGCTAACTGCAGAATAATGGTAATGCTAACACCGGAAATTTTATAAATGAAAAACTAGAACTGCTTAACTCCTTCAGTGTCCAGAAATAAAATAAATTGTTGGGAGCATTCCCATTCCCATCAACTCATGTTGAGCCAGCTTCATTCTGTATCATTGGAACACCATTCTTGCTCTCATCCATATTGAAAATGGATTTTTTAAAGAGCCATTTCCATTTACCATGCTGTCGTCTGTGTACATTTATTTTAAGCTTAAATTGAGAAAAATGCGAGGGAGCTGGAGGTCGTCGTTGAACAAATAATATTTAGATCTTTTCTAGCTGTAATTTAAACGGGCCTCTGTCACAGTAACAGGTTGATGGAGATATGAGACAGACATGGGAGTTTCATAAGCCTGACTCAGATTTGGGTAAGCTAATAAAGTTGGTGGATGGCTTAAAACAGCTCCAGTTCCAGAAGTTAGGTTTCAAGTGTGTAGTGACACGGGTGTAGTAGTGAAAGGGCAGTAATGGAACAACATAATCTCCTGTGACGCTCTGTGTACTTTTATCAAGTCATTGGTAGTTTTATCAAGAGTTTGGAGTTAAAAACGAAAAAAAAATGTCGCATCAAACACACACGACTAGTATGCATTCATCTTTATATCACAGTCGGCTGCATCCATATAAATCGTAACTGTTTACGATGTATGTGTGTTGAAGAATTTATTGAAACTGGCCTAGCGCATTTCTACCACATTACCTATTACCTATGTGCCATGAAAGTTGTATGCTATTTGGTTTTGATTGCAAAAGTTGACGGCAAATGGGTCCGACCGGGATATCTCCTAGTTCGTTGCTGGTTTTCACCCTTTGCCTTCCCCACTGGTTTCTTATATGGATGGGCTTTTTCTTTGCTTCGCTTGATGGTCCTCTCTCCTCTCCCTTCTCTCTTGCCATTCCAGTGCCATACTGTTCATCCGTGTTAACTCAGATACGGAATTGAAAACAGGGTTTCACTATAAATATACGCACCACTGACGATAAAAAAAAGTCTGAACTGAAATCGCAAGTTTTAGAACAGATACCAGTTGTTAGACTTACTCCCTCGTATTGCTGAGAAGAAAATTGTGAATAACTGCAGTAAAAGGCTGGCTGCTTCATAATATCCTAGATTGGGTGATCGGTGAAGAGAAAAAAGAAATATGCGTGACGTAAAGGATGCCATGATACAGAAAGGATTAGGATCAGGTGTGACTTCAATTGCATGCATCCCAAACATTCGCATGTGAAGGGAATAGTGCCCTTCTCTTTTGCTGTGGTATTGCCTGACATGATCATATTACCAAGTTTCATCTACTTTATTTGATGTAGATGTTCAAATGCGGCTGACTGACTGACTGGCGTTTTTGATAGATACATACATACATATTATACAGTCGTACTCCCGAGGTGTCTTCACCCTTCCCTTGGTTTGGTCTCCTCTTCTCCATTTGTAGTGATGGCTATTTACAAGTTCCGCTCACTCGAATTTTGGAATGCTATACTTTGAAAGTTGCGACTCAGTGAGCATCATTCCTAAAACTAGGACGAACCACAGAGAATTTGCGAATATTTCTACATGTGACATGTGTTATCATACATGCATACATTTTTGTACAACTCATGTATGTAGAAACATTTTTTCCAACCATTGCAAAAAAAAAAAAGTTGGAATGATTTTTGCAACACAACTCAGCACGTTCGTTGAAGACTACTGCACAATTATAATAAAGCCTATACATATCCATATCATCTCTCGGCTGGTGAGAGTGAGAACTCGTTAGCTGGACGTGCTTGGAACGGAAGGTTGTGAGTTGAAGATATGCACACAAATATGAATACCTAGTTGAATGATACATGTAAGTAGCATCTTTTGCCAACAGCAGTCAGCAGTCGCGCAGATGGGAATCTGACTGCAAAAGAAGGAGAGAAATCATAATGTAGATATATGCCTCAAAAAAGTCATAACCATCACCAAGAAACGACCATCATCCTAATACTGTCCAAGTTTTATAGACTAGTGAACAAAACATTAAAATTTTGTTTCATTGAACTAGCTCTGAGTAAGAGTCTCTCATCTGCGCTCACAACTTGTTAAGTACCGCTGTAAAATTTGAAAATCCATAGGATTGAAGTAAACCTGCCAAAATGTAAAATGAACTATGATGATAAATTCTGCTAAATGTAACGTAACGTTTGCAATGTAAAAGCTTGTCAGCCAGAGCCAGTCTCTCTCTCTCTCTCTCTTTCAGTAGTCTCGTATCTTGTTATATTATGTGTGTGTATATAACTATCTGTCGACGACTCCTCGCTTTTAACATCCCTCCGGCTTTTCTATGTCCAACATGGGGAATCAGAATAGACCCAGCGTATACCCTTGCCGATTCCACTGATGGAATTCAACTCTAAGGCTCCCACTTACTACTATTTTCTACTTTATGTCCTTTGTAATGCCACTAAAATACATGATGGAAATGGAAAACGTACTTCCAAAATAATATTAGATTCTTGCATAATACCCTTTTTCTTCATAACACCATATATATATTGTACATAGAGAGAGTTGGCACACTGGAGGGCAAACCTCTGCACTAAGATGAGTTAAGCTTGTAAAGAGAAAGCGAGATGTGCTGACTACCACGGATTTTTTGAGGGAGGAAGCTCACTTTACATGCTACCACTTTAAATATCTTGGCCGCCAGAGAGGATTAGAATGGCTTTGACTGAACTGTACTTGGGTTGCACAATGCAATGCAGGATCCTCTGATAGTTTCTCTCATTGCTGAGAGTGGTGGGCACACTAAAATTTGAGTAACGGAGTGTCTCCTCTTGTATGAGAGGATCATGTACCAGAAATAGAAGCATAAATCGAGTGGACACGCTTAGGCCAAAGAAAACACTCTTTCTGTTGTTCCTTCCTGATTTACCACAACTATAACATGACGAGTTGCTTGATTCTCGGATTGTAAACCCTTGGAGTTACAGGTTTCAGCTTCCGCGTATTATATGTCAATACATGCTTATTTAAACAATTTTTGTTTACATTTCGCAAACTTTATGTTCAAAATTTCACCGGGAAATTACCAAAAATCCTTCCGGGGACTGGCTATATACACGCAAGTTTGCCTAACCAACAAATCAAATGGAGCATGTAATAAAGAGCCTCCTTTCTCAGGAAGAAAAACAACTCTTTCACAAAATTACTCTATTAAACGTCCCAACTACAATACATATTTTTCATGTTTCGGATTCACTTTTTTAAAAAGCTCATTTATTTAATTTGGTTCTAGTTTTTTTCTTTTCACTCGCTTTCATTTAGATGATATTTGTTTCCAGTTATTTAAGCCCTGCATTTGTCTCATGAATAATAACGTAGCATAGGTCAGGCAACCTTACTTAAATCCACGTTTGGCATATGAAATGAAGTTCCAAGGTACTGTAAATTTGCAAAATTATCATCTTTCTGCAAGAATTGCGGCTAAATGAAAAAAAAAGCGTGTAACTGAAAACCATGTTTCGTCTTGGGGGCATCAAGTCCCCGAAATATAAGGCTGTTGTTAGGAATCATTACTAAATTCGCAAACAGAAGTAAAAGTAGTGATTGTATATACATGAGCCAGTTACGTATAATATAGTAGACCAACAAAATTTGCACCCAAGTTTCCACTTCACTGGCATTAGCCATGTGATGATGCGTATGCGATGTGTGAGTTTGTATGGCTGAGTATAAAAAAGGAATGAATACAATATCGCATTCATATTTAATATATGTGTGCAGCCCACGTATTAAGTGTATCGCACGATATATGAAAACCGACATTTCATGTGTTTGTACACTTTTAGGTCTACCTCATCTGGGTAAATACTACAGCTCAATTCAATCCAAATAGTTCAATTCTGATATGCAAGTCGAGCTCAAATATTATCAAAAATGACTGAAGAAACGCATTTTTACCATTTAAGTATTACATTACGATAGGAAGTAGTATCGTACCCCATAATGTTTATGACCAGGTAAATAATCAAGTACATACTAATATATTTATTATCTGAATACCAAAATTGCGTGAATGTCAATGAAACATTTAATTTTGTCAATATGAAACCCACACTGAAAGAACTTTGAAATCTTGTATGAACTAGAACTAAAAAATGCGAAAAGAATGCAATGACAAGTAACGTGCTTGTGCCTTGCCGCAACAAAGCTCATTACGGGAGAAAAATTCACCGGATCTTAGGCGTTAGCTTTGATATCCCGAGCGAATACAAACCGAATATTTACAAGCCTGTCAATGAGCTTAATGGCGTGGGTGTGTGGTTGAAATTTGAATAAAATAGAATTTTTGCGGTTTGGTCGCCTCGTTACCTTCCCCTAACGAGAGTATTTAAAAGGTAACCACAATCATTTACATAAAGCGGTAGAAGTTTGTTTTGTCGATTTATTTTGGGAGCGATATCATTTAGGAAATTCTGTTTCTTCGAGCATGTATGTTAGTAGCAGCAAGTAGCATTGAATAGAAACTGGGCGAAATTTAGGGGCATTATGATACAAAGCGTTGGTTTCTGAAAGTTAGCACTTCTCAGCTCTCATTTCAGTTAGTTCTTTGTATTGTAGGAGTGTTTATCTGACTTGCTTTTGATGTGATAGTAAAAACCATAGTTTACAGTAAGAGGAAAGCCAGTTGAGATGATGTAAGCGATATGTTGTTATTGGTACATGGGAAGTCACTGAAATCAATTGCAATCGCGAACTTTCCACTTAACATGACCTTTCTGTGATAAAACAACCACTACTTATGTCTTTCATGAAGAACTAAATGTTTTACTTGTTTATACTCATGTTTATTTATGTGCATAACCGAGTAGATGAACTCTATATTCCAAACCACTCATCCTTTTAGCCTGAATGTGAATGTGAGTGAACACCGGAGGCACAAAAACCAATTCATCCAAACCAAGGATGAACGATGTGTGTGTAAGTAGTATGTTGTGTTCACAGTTAGCAAAGCGTAGCTCTATGCTTTGCTCTCCCTACAACTTTCTACTCAAAAAGCAATTTCTGGATGTACGACGCTTTTGTTGCATTATTATACTCCTGCAGAAAATGTCTGCGTGTGAATGCACAGACTATTATGTATTATTGTGGCCTTCTTCATTCGCAATGTAATGCATAACTGCTGAAGCTGATTACAGATTGCATCAGTTTGGAAGATGATAGATTGGTCACATTAGTGGACAAACATACAAAACCCATCGCTACATCTTCTACAAAACATTATGTCGCCCCATTTGGTTCTTCTGATGGCATGCACCTCTTAAATCAATTTGGTTAGCAGGAAGCATCTGAAATCTGGATACATAATTTACACACAAACGCGCTCTGAGCCACACGTGAACAGAAGACAAAATTTGGAAGGTTATATAACACAACATCTGAACACACACTGTAGTGGAGTGCTATTTCAGTTTTGGCCAACACACTTTGGGAGTCATATCATCGTTCTATTTATATGTTTTAAATTATGATGTTTTCCAACTCAAATGAAAGATGATACGCTCATATGCACCACATCGTATCATCATCGTATATTATGTCCCATAATGTGTGGTTGCGCAATCACCTTTGTAGTAGTTTCATCCAAGGAAGATGTGAAAATGAATGCGTGAAGGGCGTGTTTAATGGGGAAAAGAGCAATTTTAATATAGAACATCGCGTCGTCGGCCTCTCCTTCCAATAGAGATTCAGAGTAAAGACAGTCACACACAAAACATCCACTTAAGATACACTTACCAGTTGTTGTAGTGTGCTGGGCTGCTCCCTTATAATTCTCTGCAGACTGGGTTGGCATTTCCAATATAAAAATCAATGTGCTATTGATTTCCCGAGGTGCGCTTAAAAAAGCAAACAGCGCACTAACAATAGACGTAAATGCGTAATGGTGCATCAAAAGAGCATACTTTAGGAACTGAAAGCGATGTTATGTTTGCAAAATTACGCAGAGGCTGATGGATATAATTGAAAGTTCGTTAAAGTTTTGTTGGTAAGGTCATCTCCTCTTACATTTTGGATGCATAACTGAAAAAGTATTCAAAATCTTCCTAGTTCACATATCACCCGAGTGCTTCGTTTTTGCTGGAAGATTTGTATTTCAGTGACACATTTGAAGTCATGAACTTATCAGATATGACATGACTCAACATATATTAGAATAATTTAGTAATCAAGGAATGTCACAAATTTATAGCATAAACAGTACCAGCTTCACAGCCTTTTCATTAATAACTGTAAACATCTGCCACTTCATCACACATCTCTTTTGACGTGTTTATTGGTGTTGAAACGGAGTAAGATTTATCACACAACATTTTTCTGAGCGGTTATGTTAGACTACTTTAGTGTCAACCTACACACACAGGTTAGGGACATTTGTTCCGCAAATATAAATTCACATGTCGTACCTGATTTATGTCACCCAACGCCCACTCCCGTTTCAACACCTGCCTCGGCGATCAAGAAATGTCAGATGGATAGCGACACATTCATTTTCAGCAGGAATGTATTTTAAACCTTTGCAAGTATGCGATGAATCGCCTATTTTAAGACTTTTTGCAGTTTTTACTTACAAATCCGAGCTATAAGATATTTCATTTGGTTTTGTAAAAACCTCAGGATCATAAACATTAGTATCCATAGAGTTAAGGAGAGGATAGATAATTAAACCCTACACAAACACGCTCAAACAAATTTTGAGAGTTGACCCTGAGCTCTTTGGGACGTTCGGGTGAGGCCCTGTCTTTAATGAGAATTTTCACTTGAGTAAACATTTTTTATAAAAATCATGTCAGTTCCTATTCCTCCCTTTTTGCGCATGGAATGTTACGTAATCATGACTGACGTTGGTTTACTATTGAAATCTGTCGTTCATCTTACTTGAAAAATTGGGGGAGCATCTCAGGATGAATACAACATTCATTTTCAAAAGTGTCCTCTAATGAATAAGGGAACAAAGGAGACAAATAAAGTATCAGTCCAAAAATAAACTATTGCTGCCAGTATTGATTGCAAGTACTTGGGCTAGGATCCCATTTCGTTCTACCATTCAATTCCAAACATTTGCGTAAGGTGATCGCTATTGACAAGCGACAAGTACAAGACCTAGTTACTACATACTTGAGTCACATTTCAATGGTGAATCATCGCCATTTCAGAGCTGCCAATCATGTCACAATGTCGATTACGTATGTGCCTACCATGAGCAGTTGTTTAGTTTGTCTAATGCAGAGTACATATGCACAATCTGGAAATAAGAGAGTGTTTGTTTATCTGTGTCTATTATGGACGCATGTATGAAATGAACCCTTTTCAACAAATGTACAAAGGAAAAACCTATAATGTTGCCAACTATCTCCGAAATTGGATGAAAAATGAGCTTCAAGGTGAAACAAGTCTGAAGTAGTTAGAAGTAGGTGTCTTCAAGAATATTCAGTTGTGAAAGGAAGCCAGTGAGCAGCTTAATTGTATGAAAAGGGAAACTCACCAAAGATTAAAAGCAATCATCAGAATCAATTGCAAAAAAATTGCCACAAATTACCCAAATAATTGTAGTGGAGATGATTAAAGCCCAATGTAAAAAGTAGTAATGGTGTGTTTCTGGCATGAAAGCGATTCCAATATGTCATTAGGGTTGAATATTAGAGGCACAACTCCACAACAAACAAAGCAACTCAATTTTTTAGTGTTTTCCTACATTACCCTTGGTGTAACTTTGATGTCTGCAATGTTCTACACCGCACATTTGTACACATGATTGCATCGCATTCAGTGTTGTAAATGTTGTATGTATTATATTGCCAACAAACAGCTCACATATGCGAAACAAAAAATATGAAATGGAAGAGAAAATAATAAAAAAAACTACAAGGGAACAATAAGAAAGTTCAGTGTTCAGATAGAGAGGAGTGGATCCAATGCAATTGAGCAGTGGTATGGTGGTAGAAAACAGACACAAAGCATTAATATATTCCAGCTGCCTTTCTGAAAATCCTTTGACACTGATCTATTGTTATTTGCAGTCACTTTCGATTTCCCATTTTTGTATTCCACACATAAGTATAAATACGTTTCCCTTGAGTTAGTCCCTACTTGTTCTGTTTGGTGGAAAAAATGAAAATACAAAATAATGTGCATAACGATGATAAATTATTTCTCCCATGCTTTGTTCAAATGCATAAATATGGAACATGTTAGGTGCGTGGAATGGAGTACATAACATTATTTCATCCGTCTGAAACTCATGATCTTACAGCCGCAGTGAACCACATACAAATATTTGCATAAATATACAATATACTACATGCGTACACAAGTGGAGACCAGACGATACCCCCGACCTCACTTTTTCGTAATGCAACATTTTTACTGTCACTACTCAAAAATGTCACATCACCAGAGACAACGACAACATCACACGCACACTGCATAAAATACGAGCACTCCGTTACAGTTGGAGTAGAGAACTGGTATGTTAACTGGAGCTGGAAATGTCGTTTTATGATTGTTTCAAGTACACACAACATTTAGATAACATGTGGTGTGGTGGGCCCACAACATTACGTTCCAATTTACATTTACGACATGCGGTGTTTGAAGCTACGTACATATTCCGATTCACATAAATAATTTTATGATTTGCCTCCACTTATTTGGAGTGCATAACCTTTATGTAATTTGGCAATTTGATGCAGCCGAGGTTTTATAATATTCTGCAGTAATCCCAACTTAACTAGAAACAATTGAAGGCGGCTAATGATATCGTGACGATTGTATCGATTCCTAATCACATGACTAGCGAAATATTGTAGCCTAATTTATAATTTAGAGGGCGGGAAACGTCCTTGTGTACGCATTATCCTCTGCTTAGCCATCGAGTGATTGAAATCATACGAACAATCCACATTAATTTCTCCGGCAGTGGACTATAGTTTGGAAGGAAGTTCTGCAACGATAGCCCGTCACAGTCATCATTGATCATCGTATAATATTTATGTGGTGGATGCAATGCAAAGGATGAAAGGCAAATGAGCGGTTCTCGTGGTTAAATTTGGTAAACAACTACATTAGGGACAGTTGCTAATATTTAATGCTTTGGAAACGCATGATGAAGGAGTTAGTGTACCTTGGTAGGACGACTCAAGGTTTCTGCACCAGCACACAACCATTATTATTAGCTTTGTAGGGAAATGGATGATGAAACATGTACGAGCACATCCATTTTTTCTAGAAAAGTGTCACCGTTGAAAAATTACCATAGTGCAGCGAGCAGTGTTTACGAGTTGTGAAATCAAGGTGAAAGTAAGTAATTGTATAGTTGAGCTTATAAAAACTGAGCTCTCCATGCTTTGCCGGGGAACAACGTGTCTATGAAGATTTGAAGGAGACTAACTACGTATTTAGCATGTGTGTCTCAAATCTCTTCACAGACCTGTTAGACGGGGGTGTGTAGGATGCTTTCTGTCATTCCAAGGATTCATTCTAATTCATCATCACTGAGCTGCTGCTATCCAAAAATTAATGCATTAAAAATGATGTATTGTAAGGTTAGATTCCATCCTTCATGCATCTTATAAATTGCGTGCTTTCAAGTAATACCTTATGCTCTAACGATCCTCCTAGTAGACTGCTTCCCATCGTAAACTAAAAATTTCCCATAAGTAGTCCCCAAGACATTGAAATAATGGTTTCATGAGCAGATCCGTTAATGTAGGAAGGAGTAAGCTCCATCAACCCTGTTTGTCTCGGTACTTTAGCCATTCATGTCATGACTACAAAAACATAGCCCAGAAATTAATCTGCAAGAACTCCTGCTCCTTGCTTCCTAGTGTTAACGGAGCTGGGAAGATATTATCTTTTGGATTACTTTGAGCATGCAACATTGCCAGCCCTCTTTGCCGCCGCGACTTCGCCTAGATAATTGGCGAAATTAAGATGATTAGTGAATTCATGGAGTCATACACATACTTGGCACTTGGAGCTGGCACCTCCTATTTACAAATATGAAAAATAGCCAGTCTTGTTTCTGTGGAGCTGTAGCAGAAGCCTTCACAGCTGCAGTTACTGTCAGCATGGCTTCTGTCATCTTGTGTGCATCCTGTCATTTACAATATTCATGAATGAGTGACTATCGTGTGGCGACACAAACGTTCTACTACTACAATCTGCACGGAGGATTTAAAGGGATTATGTATTTATAGCTATACACATTTCAAAGCTGTAGACGTGTGTTAATATTACTTTAAAATCTATAAGGCCTCACATTTCTGTATAATTGAGGGAGATTGGAATTTTCATAATTATATTACACTACATGCCTCCACACACAAACACAACTGGTGTGGAAAAAAGTGCGAAAAAATCGATGAAAAGTTGGTGATTGAATTTATAAAGTAGACCATTCACTCCACTGATATACACTGTGTCAAGTCGAAACTCTTTTTCCAGAAAGCAGTTTAGTATTCAGTGTGTGGTTGTCTTCATCAACCGAGCGCCAGTTTCGCTTGCTGCTACATATACTTTTCACGCCACTTCAATGTAACCATGACCAAACAGATGATAGAGTGAAATGAAGACTGTGCAACGGAGAAACTATTTTCAGATATGCACTTGCTTTGCCTGTGCTCGGATCTACAACGTTGTGGCAAGGCTTCCGGGTTAGTGTGAGTATTAGGTGGATCGTCAAAAATAATGATCAATGTTCAGGGTAAGGCATGAACATGAAAATCACATGCCACGTTTGTTTATTAGGACAGAGATACTTAAGATGTATGTATGTGACAAGAGATATGGGCTACGGGTCCATGAAAATGTCATACGTGCTCTAGCATGCAGAACCGTTAATGGATTTAAACAGATGTTTGCTTTTCCTATTACCAACATAATAATTACAAGGAAACACAAAACAAATACAAACTTTCATAAATTGACCACATTAAAAATATGTCAAGAATTCATCTTTAACTGCACCCATATATTTTCCTCAACAACTCATAATGTCGGCGTTTGATTAGCTAGGCTCATGTCATAAGCTAATTAATAATGAAGTATATGTAGGCAAATGTGCGCGGGGAACACACTTCAAGAAAAATATGATCAATGAGTAAATATTTTAAGAACCGGTAAGATATTTCCAACTATGTCTTAGATTTTTGAAATTTTTGGCTTAAATATACTCCCTCATAAGTTGTACACACACGCCAAATTTTAGCCCCCTACCTCCACCCGGGGC